>CAEMYA010000045.1:2695521-2746873 GCA_903131615.1 Diplodus sargus | reverse complement strand
TAGAAAGACAAAAAACGTGACTTTGAATCCATCTAAACGAAAGACTGACTGGCTTAGCACGTCCAGTAACTTCCTCTTCACTTATCAGCAAGTCTTTTCAAACTGAACCAAACACGACTGCAACATACTCGGATGTCAGAGCCAAGACTTCTTTTCTTTCCCCTTTGTGTTTTTTTGGCATCTTGAACAGGACAGCAGTTCCGTGTCTTTTACAGACAGTCGTACATGCGCAGGGTGCGCTCCAGTTGCTGGACAACACGTTGGTAAAAGGCTATCTGCTCCCTGAGGTAGGCCTGCATCATGTCTTTGAAGTCCACCTCTCGCCGCCGATGGAAGTGGCTCATCTCTGCCTGGAGGGCGAACCCCACCGTCCGGCAGCGTTTCCTAATGCCGTCGGCCTCGTCCTGGTCCATCTTCCCTTCATCACTCATCCGCTGGCTCTCCTTCACCTTGGCAAAGGCACCTGGGTTGAGATCAAAAGTTACATAACTTTAAAAACAGAAGTCTGTTTAGAAGGCGAACAGAAAACTAGGGTCAGATATAGGGTCAGTTCACCCGAATGCCAAATAAAAATATTGGTTGCCATTTACCTCTAATGGTGCATGATAATGTAAACGGTTTCAGTTTTACTGGTCCACATTTTAGAGATATCCATCTGTGATTAATATCTCAAACAGACATATTTTATCGCTTACACATAGGGGTGTCTAGTCATGCAGATAGCCTTGGTTTCATTTCCATGGTTTTGGGAGTTTCCACTCATAATTTACATATCCAACTGAAGTTCGGTAGCTAAAAACCGCACATTGGTAACTTAAAAGTTATTTCATGCCAAACCAAAATGTTTTCCTTAACCTAACCATCTAGCTTTCTTGTCTAATCCCAATGAGAGTTAGACAACAAAGGTCAGCTGTCGCTGGTATGCTGCCAGGGTCCTGCTGTTTTGGAAGTCACTGGCAATTGGCCTATTCAGTTGGCCTAAGCGATATCCAACATTTGCGATAGATGATGTTATCGTTGCTTGAACTGCCCTGGGGGAGCTCTGAGGTGAGAACGCAAATTTGTGGTGTGGCCCGTTTAGTTAACACCTGCTAACAGCAAAGACCAAATGTAGCCTCGCTCAAATGATTTATCTTGCAATTTGCCTTCGCTTTCAACCAGAAAAATGGCCAAATTGCCGAGCTGCCGTTCTTAGAAACTCTAAGAAAGTCTCCATGTCAGTATGTTAAAGCACTGCATCACAATTAATTAATTAATTAACCTGTAGAAACATAATGCACAAGTTGTTCTGGCAAACCAACTGAACCCATTGTCAACCTTTTTCATATTAGGACCAGTTTCTACCAAAATGGAGTAGCTAAGAAATCTGCTGAATGGAGTTTAGCACTCATTCCTTCTGCTGATTGCTGTTTAAATCATTCAAATTGCCGACAACCACAAAAAAGTTTCCAAGCATCCCCATTGTACTGGGTTGAACATGGAGAGACTGGGTAAATGCAACCAAAACTATGTGAGTGGCCAAATTTCATTGGAGGTTAGTGTTTATATGTATTTGGTGGGACTGATCTTTTAATGTCACTATCAGCTAAATAGTCACTTTCTTTCAGGCGCTGTATAAACTCAAAGAGTAAGTCAGAAGTCACTGAGGGGCTTGTAAAAATGTGTTTCCGATAAAAGGATAAAAAAAAAAAAAAACAACAACAGAGAAGCTGCAATAAAAGTTAAATGTAGTCTTAAAAACAGTCTCACATTTTCATTGCTCTTCGGGTGGGTCTGTGTTGCTTTCTGTGCATTGTGATATATGGTATAAACTGCTACAGTAACATGTCAGTGGCAGTAAGGACCAACATCATAACTTTTCCTTCAGAAATTAACGACTGCAAAGCTGAACACTTTATAGGTAAAGCAGGGAACACACCACACAATTACTTTTTGTTTCCCTGCATACCAAACGTCTAGTTTCAGATGATGCGGACAAGTTTCAACCACATTCTCCCAGACTGCCATGACGTCACTTTCCGAGTAAAGAACATGGCAGCCTGATGGCATGTCGCCACGCTGCATTTCCCAACAGATTAGTGGGTCTGTCTCGAGCTCGAGCTGAGCTCAAAACTGCGAAGAAGACTGATCTCGGGCATTCATCACGCAGATAAAGTTGCTTGCAGGACTAGTTTGGACAAGCTTGCAAGTCGCTCTGTCTTTTATGTGTCCAATGCAGCATACAGGTTTTATCCATTAACTCTATCTGTGAGTTCATGCCGCCCTGGATTTTGTATGGAATTCCTGGCAGAAGTCTGGGAAAGCATGAACAGCACTTCCAGTCTGTTCCAGCAAGGAGGCGTGTGGACTACAGTCTGTAGCACTGACCTACATTCATGTATTCTGTTTTCCACATGAGAGGAGAATGTGCATCACCAGATCTGTGGGACATAAAGGAACGCCACTCGTGGTCGTGTGTATGTGCGCGGAGCGGGGAGTAATGGGGGGTTGAATCAACATTTTTGGACCAGCAATAAAGCAAAAATCTCATCACAAAGAAAGCTCTGATGTGCTCTTCCTCGCAGCAAAATCTTCTCCCTTAATTGATGCAATGTTATTCTATGACAACCGCAAAACACCAGCGACAAAAACAAGAAAAAATGAAAAGTGTTTTTAGGTTTCCTTCAATTAGATCCACTTTCAACATGCTTGATTCTTTTAATGCAAAATCTCATCAGAATTAAGTGATATGTGCTCTCCTTCGCAGCTAAATCTGCACTCTCACTTGATGCAAATCATTCGGTTAAAGATACACAATACAACAAAGACCTTAGCAGAATAAAAGGCAATACTGTGTATGTATATGTCTCTTCTTCCAAAGTTAAATGCTCGATGATACAAGGCCAGTGGTGTGGAAAGTCGCCAGATTTGTTTATCTTGCCCAACCAGACTGGCTGCCGCAGGTTTTATGGCTGTGGCCAAAGAAACTGAACTATTTCACATGTGACAGCTTCATGGGTCTGTGCTGCGTAGATATTAGTATTCTGTAGGGGATTAAGAAGGGCTGAGAGGAGAGGGAGTAAAGAAAAGAAAAGAAAAGAAAAGAAAAGAAAAAGGACGACATTGTACAGGCGAGGGGAAAATGTACACAACATATGTGATGACTCATTAGCTGATGTTAGTATTCAGCAACTTCCTGACTAACATTACTGTTTAATTACATTATGTGTTTCATTTCCAGGTTTAGATAAATGTCTCCAATATGTTTGTTGGTACTTATCTATTAATTAAGCCTTTTCCTAATCAGATCATATCAAAACAGTATTGTATCAGTATCGTATTAGCTGTTGTCTAATAGAAGCTAATCGGGTATGAAACCTTTTGTATTACCTTGAAATATAGTCCAATGTCCCTCCGGATTAAACTATCCATCGTCTCTATGGTTGCTATTAAATCAAACATTCAAAGAAGCTCTACCCATCATTTACATTTTCCAGTTTTTAAATGAACTGGTATCTATCTCAAATGGTCTAGAATGATTTCTAATTACATCTTTTTATTTCAGCACTTGCCAGTTCCTAATGACATAATTAATCAAAGGTGACCTTGACCTGCGAAAGTGACAGGGAAATAGTGGGTGGATTAACCAATTAGAAACACGAACAACACATTCAAATCAATTTAAGTTTTTTGTCAAAAGCGAGCAGGACATAATGACAGTGCTAGCTTGTGTTAGTTACAGGCAGCAGCCTCATGCATGTATATTCTGCTGTTGAGGTCTCCTGACAAAGGCCTTTTTTTCGAGGGAAGAGAATCCACTGCTTTTGAAGACTTTTCCAGACGTGCAGTTACCCTGTCTTGCTTAATAAGTCATACAGTATGTGTGTGTGCAACAGGGAGAAAAGGAATGAGGACGGTCAAGATTAACTCTGACCTCAACCCTCTGGCTGACTGAACTCAAGCATCTGCTAAATTCCTCATTCCCACAGGCCTCCCTGGGTGCAGGGTCACTGCAGGATGACTTCAGGAAGTGCAGCACTTCTTCTCAACATCTACATCGATCTGAGAACATGAAATCTGAGAGCGGAAGTCCCTCTTTAAAGATTTGTACTTGTTTACAGCATGGGGTGCTTCTATTTATATAAGACTGATGATGACATTTCCCTATTCCCCATGACTGAGGTCCTTTTTTAGCAGAGCCAGCATTATTTTTCTGCACAGTCTGCGGATTCTTTCAAGATCCAAACATTAGCGCACAGCATTTTTAAGACAAGTGTGTCTAATTTTAACTCATTCTCAGCTGGGGCCGACCACAGCTAATTAAATCAATCTTCCCGTTTATAGAAAGAGGCCCAAACTGAAGTGGAGCCTCTTGAGTTGATGGCAGTTTGTATACATCGGCTGTGCCCTGCAGTGAGCATATAACAGTCAACATAACATAACATGGGCTGATAAGTGGTGCGCGAACATTGTCTGTTTGGAAAGAGATCTTACTGTAATGGGTGTCTGTAGGACGCCATGTGCAGCAAGAATAAAATGTTGTCAAATAGCTTCTGCAAACCACTGATACGTTGAGACTTGTAATACGTGTCATATCGTGTTCACATTATTTGTTTATGATCAGACTTTCATGTGGGGCGATGACGGGGCTGCCAAGCCACTGATATTTACAAAGATTTTCAGCCGTGATGAAAAATTATATTTTCGACTGGAATGACAAAACTGGATATCTATAGCTGTGGTTGCAGTGACTTAACTGTTCTAGTAGCTTGTAGGTAGAACAGGTTTACATGCTTAAGTGCTCAAAAATCACATCAGTTTTCACATACTGTCCTGTGCAGCACTGTATTCCTCCCCTGTCTGAAACGCTCTGTTTTAGCGCCCGTTTAGGACCCCCTACTGAATATCAAGTCGGCTCTGATTGGCCAGCTTGCAAACATGTGAGCCAGCATCGCTAACGTCAACATATCTGTGGTTTGCAGACACGTACTTTGCCAGCATTTATTCCGATGATTGGGTTGATGTAGCATGACATCCGTCAGATTCTCTAGTTAGCTGAAAAAACAGTTTGAATCAGAACAGACAAAAACTGTTTATTTTCCTTACAATGTAATTAGACTTTTAACTCCCTTGAGCAACAGCGATTACGTTCCTAAAACAAAGTAATTGAGAAAGTGTTATTTGGGATGAACTGAATGACCCCAACATTAAAACAGAGGACATGCTCCTCTAAAAGTTGTACTTTCCCTTCAGAGGTTTCGTTTGATACAATCTCCAATTATGAAACACATTGCTTCCCAATCCTCTCGAGGTGTGTGAGTTTGTGCCTGTGTGGGGGTGTGAGGAGAGAAACTGTACTAGGCTAATATGTAAAAGCATAGCCCCCAGTATGTAATGACTTCACTGCTGCAACGCAGACCACAAAACACACAACACCCACACTTTTCCTTTCAGACTTGGACTTGGCCTAATTTTCTCTTTTGCAAAGAAAAAGGAAAAAAGATACTTGGCAGGTAATGGGCCTGACGCTTTCCATTCCAAGATAATGGGCTATGGTTTGGTGAACAGAGTTAGTGAAACAGCCATTACTTAATATTAAATCACAATTAAGTTAGGATACTGTAAATCTGAAAACCCTTAAACTGCTTTAATGTCCAAAAACAAGAATGTGTGGTGTAGTCTTCCTTTCCAAATCTGCTTAATCAGAATGACTCATCAGTGCACCATAAAATAAACTGATCTGGGTATTTGGTCCAAAGACTTCAAACACAGGAAGAACTAACGTGACTGAGTACGATTAGTGGATGTTATTCACACTGAAAGACAAGTAAACAGAAACATTTTTCAACCGGGGACAAATGAGGCCTGTCACCACAAAACACTGACTCTTACTAAAGGAGTCTGCGTGTGTGTGACTGTGTGTGTGTGTGTGTGTGTGTGTGGAGGGGTTGACGTCTGTGTCAAGCACCACAGTGAACTGATGAGACATTTGTTCTCTGTTGACCTTTCAAATATAATAACAACAACAAAAAAAAGAACAGGAAGTTGCACAAAGTGTATATAAGTCTGTAAAAGACAACTGGCAGGGTTAATAGGCTTAGTTGGTGAGCTGGTATGCTAACAGCTAACAAGTCAAATACATGCAATTGTGATTCAAGCACAAAGGCTGGCTGGGCTTCTTCCCATTTTTTCTGTACAGTCACACGTTATAGATGACTGACGAAGCTCAGCCAGGAGAGCTAGGTAGCTAACTGTTAGCAGACAATCCACAGAAGGGACAAACCACTTCAAGCAACATAATGTCGCTCATCCATTTTAAAATAACAGCTTTAAAATCTAGTGTCTTAGTGTAACAATGAATACTACTAAGGTAAATAGTGTCTCTTTGTCAGCTGCCCTGCCTCTCTGTCAATTGTTTATGCGTTATATAACCTCCGCTAGTGGGTCGAAACTGGATCATATTTTATTGAGAGAATGGTTAATGGGATTTCCTCCAATGTCCTCCGTCGACTCTGCCTCAACTCTTCGTTATGTACGTAGTTCCCTGAAAGGAACTTGTAGCTGCTGCATGCCTACTGTAAGCTACAAGTTAGCTCTGTTGGCTGGTTCTGCTCGAAAGCAGATACCATGCTATCAGAGGAGCTTAGGAAAGCTGGGAGATGGAAGTCAAGTCCCTGAATGGGCCTCAACTGATATGGTGACCATGGTAAGTTGAGTTATGGCTCTTTCCCCAATTATCTAAATAGCGTCCTGTCTCATTAGCCCAGAATAACTGTCTAGAGTGGTCAGACTTGCCTGAAAGGAGAATGCCGTGACTTGTTTTACCTGTCAGTTAACTTATTTGTTAGCTTGGTCTCTTAGGGATAATACATTTACATTGTCAATGATAAGGATGTATCTTTTGAATTAACCATGGGACCTTATTGTATTGGAGACCAAGCTAGCAAGATTGCGAACTAAGCCAAGCTGTCAGTTAACATTAACCAGCAATTAGCTTAGCCAACTTGTTAGCTTCGTCTATAATAAGAAAATAAGTTCACAGGGTTAATTCAATATACATAGACATATTTAGCCTATATCATTGAATCCTGTCTCATAACTATCTGTAACTTATTTTTGGGAGAAGTTAATAATAGAGGACGGCTGAATACTATACAGACTAAACTAGAAATCACTGACTTTCCATTTACTCAAAGGTCAGCACTGTCAAGATGGCACAAATTTAAAAAGTTCACCAAAGAGTTAAATTTGATCATAATTACATCTGCACTGGCAGTAACATTGGTTTTTTGCAATGGTCTCATTCACAAAAAAAGGATTTCACTGGAGAATCTTGCCACTTTAAATGCTGGCCTTTAGTCCATCATGACGAGACAGATGAAGATAAATGGCCCACTGACAGCAAGTCCTGATGGAAGAGAGGAGGAGGGAACAAGGAAAGGAAAGGAACAGCATGTGCTATGGAACTGAAAAAAAGAGGAAAGGGAGATTTAAGAAGAGAAGAGAAGAGAAGAGAAGAGAAGAGAAGAGAAGAGAAGAGAAGACGCAGCTTAAAGAATGCATGACAGGGTCAAAAGGACTCTGCCATATCTGCCAGTGTTTAAAGTGGATCTTAAAAGCCTCAAGGACACGCAAACATGAAAAAGCCCACTGCTGAGTAAGCTAACCGTAATAGTGTTTACAGCAGCATCAGATAAAACCCGACCTGGAGTTTATGTCCTGAGCTGGAATGTGCTGATTAAATATCCTTTGTCCATTTATTTTTATGGCAAGTTTTTACTCTGAAGAGGGGCAATGGCAGGCTGGAACAAATATTTCCCCATTGGCACAGATAATTAGTTACCAGAAACAGCCTCTGCATGCTCGGTATTACGTTGCACACCTCCACTACTTTTTCTACCATGACTGTCAGAGACAAACATGAAGCTTCAAACTGTTTCAGAGCTCAAGCCGAAGCTCTGAAGTCGAGCCATGCAAAAATATGTTCAACAGATGATGTTCTTTTAATAAGAATGAATCTGACGTAGATGATTCTATACTTTTACAACACAGATGGTGTTATAAATCCACACATCTTGTCAGACATGCTCCTAAACAGATGTATTTGTTTATTAAGAGGGATACACTCAGCAGCGATCGTGAAGGGAAGTATAATGAATCACCACTTGATAGCCCTGTGTTTATCTCACAACGTTCCTCTGCTAGGGGATTTAATTCATCCCCTTTTCAGCTCAGGTTTCCTACTTTTCGTTAGAAAAAGGGGAGATGTCAAAGTTGAATCAAATGTTGGAATGGATGAGGACTGAAGTATTTAAGATTTCCAGCCACCATTTGGAACAAAATGTCTCGCTTTGTTATGCGTTTCGAGTGTTTCTAACTCAGCCAGCCTGACAAAGTTCAGACACTGAAAGAAATCTGTTATGTTGTCACACATAATATAAAATAAACGACCAGCATGAACATTACTGTGACTTATAATTCCTTTGTATAGCTCACTAATATTACTTTATGCTTTGTGAGACAAGAGCTGTGATGTATTTAAACCCCTCCGGGTCTTGAGGCTTTCTGCTGTGTTTCTGACGGTGGCATTAAAATTAATTTAGAACAGCTCCAGCTCTTTTGTTATGGAACAGATGTATCATTTTCTCTGTGTCTTTGCTCTGTAATTTTTGTCTAGAGAGAAGTGTTGCAATTGCTGGAGAGAGGCAGCGCGAATAAAAAATGCAAGATGTTCCTGCGGCTGAAGACATTTGGCTGATCCGATTGTTAGTTGTCCTTGACGACACAATAAAGTCTTCCAAGCAAAGTGGATATCCGACCTCCACTGACACGTCCTTCCAAATGAAGGATTTTCCAGTGTCCCGACACTGCTGATATCTTGCTTGCACAACAACATCATGACACAAGTAAAAGACCAGAGAATGCACAGTGAACAATGCTCTCCTCTGAGGGATGGCGTTTCTATGCCAACCACAAGCATCGTGTCAGCGTTACCACAACTACAGCTATATTGGCGGACACCCAGGACCTTTGACAGTTAAAGCTCCGTTCATCTTCAAGAGAGAAAGAAGATTACGTTTTAGTTTAGGGTTACATTAGCTGAGCTGGAGGTGGACAGGGCCAGAAAAGCCATCAATCTGTGAGCTAACTGGCGAATGGGATGCCAAAGGAGATGATCAAAACGTGAACAAATACAGATGGCAATGACTTGTAGTTTCCATTTATTCATGATAATGCAAGGCACGCAGCAGGAGATTCAACCTCCAGAACCACTTTTGTTATTAAAGGCTGACTGGAAGTACAGCCTATCCCAGCTGGTGCACTCTGTTGAGGTCGCCACAAAGCTAAAACATAAAGAAAGACGAACACATTCCTATCTACACTACAGGCATCTTCAGGTTTTCCAGTCAACCCAACCTGCATTTCTTTGAGCCAGAGAGATCTTGCAAACTCCAGACAGAAAGCTGCCAGCTGTCCCTGTCATCTCCAGCTGTGAGGCAATAATGCGACTAAGAAATCATGTCATTCTTAGCAAGCGTTCAGACTAAAAATAGCATTGTCTTTAAGCAGCATTAATTAATGTTTTGGCCACTTATTGGGCTGAAAAACTGACAACACATCGGTCAAATACCAGCTTATGAAGCTCTTAAAGCCAACATGTTTACCAACAGCTGTCAATTGACACATCTATCCTCCTTTGGAGTCATGTTTTAGATCTGTTGTGGTTTCCCTCAACTGCTTGAGAAAAGTACCTGTCTCCTTAGCTGCTTAATGCTCCAATACTCCGGCTATTATTTCATTATTCACATATTCATGTTCCTTTTTTCTTATTGTCCTACAACTTGTCTTTCCAGTATGTATAGTGGGACTTTCTTTACTCCTGTATAAAAAAAATAAGCTGAATATCTACTGTATTGTTGGTGAGGAGGGCCCTATGGAGGGATGTTGTAAATGAGGTCATAGTTAGTGATGATGCTACGTTTTGCATTGTACAGCAAAACGTTAAAGGGGCCTCTTATATTTTGTCTTACTCGGGAGTATGAAAAAAATGACTAGGGGTCTTTTCATTGTAAGCTAACTTCTCTCTTACCTAAAGCCTTTTTCGGTCTAGTGCCACTTAGACATAACATCTGTGGTTCTTTGCGAGGAGGAGGGAGGCGACGGTGGTAAAGACCAAGTTCTTGGAGACATCTGTAATCTCCTTCAGTGTGAAACAACAGTGCACTGGGCCAACGCGGACAGGAATGCAGAGGCGTGAGGACAGACAGTGTATGCAGAGACGAGGCTCTAGCCTTTGTCAAGATTTATGAGAAAGCAAACAGGAGAGAGAAAACATTTGCTCTCCATAGTCGCCGCAGTCAGCCGATGGGACTGTAGCCAGCAAAATAACCTACAATCAACATCGAAAATGTGCCCTTACTGGGCCACTGCACGCTCCTGAAACCCAAGCCATGGTTTCACAGATCGAGGTTAATCTACCTGCTGACAGTGTGATATTTCTATGTGGGTTGTAACCAGTGAAAGGAATGTTAATCTGTAACATGTTTGTCAACTAAAACAAACACGCCATGAGCTCCTGGTCAGCACTGAGAAAAATCAAACAACAGAGAACTGTTCGGACAGAACACACAAAGACGTTCATGTGTGCCACAGGCACAATACCAAAACTTGATGCAGACTACCCTTCTTTATCAGCGGGCATTTGGCTCACACGTTCCCTCAGAGCTGGCAACAAAATGTCTTTTCCTTCAAACTGATAAAGCCTGCATGTGTTTTTTTAGTGTGTTGCCATATGGAGGACAACTAACCCTCTTGTCCACATTAAGAGCCTGGCGTGCTGGAGACGCCCCAGGGGAGCAAGCTCATTCTCAAACTGAATAATGCTTTGCTCTGGATCACAGAGGGTTTTATCCCACAGCAAGTAATAACCGAAGGGGAAAAGACAGCCCCTTTTAAAGTTATTGAGATGTCAAAAAAAAGAGGCAACATAATAGGAAATAGCACAAGTCTGGTTCTTTTAATTCAGAAAAAACTCACTGCAGATTCCCACAGCTCATTAGTCATGACTTTTACTTTGGTTTGAGGTCATTTATAATCTTGTACTTCAGGCATTTATTCCACTGTGGCCCTCTAAGGCCAACCCACAACTTCAAGTTCAATTTAAGTGTTCTGGTTTGTCCACAAATATTCAACAGAAATTGTTCCTGTACTTTCCACAAAATGTCACTCTGGGGAAACAGGTGATGCAGAGCCAGAGTTCATTCAGAGCCAACGCCTCAGATATCATCTTACACAACATGTGATCAGATCAGATTGGACAGATACCCACACAGTGGTGCAGGTCAGTTTCACTCCATTGTGCACCCTTTTGTGCTAATTCAAAGCCTCAACAGGTGGTTGTATCTCAGATCAGTCGTTGTCAGCTACAAAATCTACAGAACATGATATCAGCTTCACTCACACGAATACCTGTTGCAATAGGGTCCATCCCACTTTCAAGTTTTACTCCTCAACCCCCATACGTCATCGATAGTGTTTACCAAAACAGACACAACCAGACATTTACAGTATGCCATCTGCAGCTGCATCATGGACAATGCCATTTGCCACTCATCTGATGGAGATGGAAAAGAATGAATGCTCACAGTTCCTCCACAATTTCACACTATCAATCACGTCATCAACTAAAAAAGATCATTGCTTCAATAACTAGCTGCTAAAGGTGCTTCGTAGTCTAACTAAGCAACCCGTGCTCCTACCCTGGCAGTCTGCACCGACGTTAGAAACAAACCTGTTTGTTATAAGGCCTTAGACTGAACCAGTAAAACCAAATGTCACACCAAGTTGTCGCATAAGACTCAACTGCTCTCAAGAGGAGCATAATAAGAACCCATGAATGAGAATGTCGCAGCACTGCAGTCCATCAGGGCAACTGCAGCATGTTGTGTTTTCACTTCTCACTCACCATTTAACTTAACTTGTCTTATTTTAAAGTTTAACATCAAAATTATAAATTAAGTAAGACTTCAGCTGAGTAAAAATTGAGAAAAGATGACAACAGCGACAGTTCAAGTATTCACGCATGTGAAGCCTGCAAGGCAATGAGTTTTCCAAAACACAATATGGAAGATGTTTTACAAAAGAAGTTAAGAAATGAAGCAGATACAGAAAGTGCTAAGATTGTATTATCAGCATCATGTAGTAACTTTAACAGGGCATACAGGAGCAGAGGATCGAAATAAAGCATCTTACTGCAGGCTACAAAAACAGCATGTAATGCTTATAAGCTGCAACATAACCTGTGCCAATTCATTTCTGAGAAATAGCTAATCGGCTAACCCGGGGCTTCTGCTAACTAGCCACAATCTGCTAGTCGTCTTCGTCTCAATAATTGCCAGTTCAGTTAGTTGGCAACAAAAAAAATGGTGTGGTTGAAGCTCATACACCAGACCTGCAAAACCAGAAACCTACCCAACCCTGCAGTTACCTAGCTAGCTAGTTATCTAGCAAGACACCAGTGAACTATGCATAGTTATGAACATAGTAGTAGTATAATTAAGATCAAATTGGTACCAGACCTGTATTGCTTACTTTATGATTATGTACAATGATTCAAAATAAGTGCTACCCATTCAACAGTACAATGAATTTCAGAGAGCAGGATCACCAACAAACAACTAATTGTAGTAGACAGTGCGGTTGTATCCAGCAGTGCTCACATCTGCCTTTTGCACAAAAGCCACAGGGGCCCTTTATTCTATAGAAATGCAATGTGATTAACCCTTCAGATCAGGATTTTTATTCAAATGAGATCAAGGTCTAACGATGGGATTAGTTTGGCAGAGGTTCAAAGTACAGCAGTTAGAGGACCAAGCTGTTGGACCATCTATAGATTTACTTTCTCCAATGTATAAACTAGGACAGCTGCCTCCCAGACATTTCTGATCTAGGTGTCTTTCGAAGGATACAAGGGGGAAAAAAGATCAAAAGAAAAAGACAGATGTGAAGAGCAGAACGAAACAGAGGTAAAGCTTGTGAGACAGACTGACTCGCTGATTGAGCAACAACAGAGACAAACATGGAAGAGGCTTAGAGATCTGTTGACTAAAACACAAAACAGGACAGAGAAAAATGGGAGAAAGAAATGTAGGGAGCACAGCCTGACAGCTTTCTGACATAACCCACAACCCTTCTCCTCCCTCGATCCATTTTATCAAGGCCACATGCAGTTGCTGCCCAACACCACATCTCAAAGACAGTTAACATTCCTGCAGTTCACATGCTCACCAGGATCACAATTACAAAAAAAGGATCTCAGTGAAGGGCAAAGTCAGGCAGGAAAAGAAGCAATGAGCAGATGAAGAGGAGGAGGACTGCACCGGAAAGGGTCGACCTCAGTTCTGTGTGTTCTGAGTGTTGCCACAGCTGTATCTGGTTCAGCAGAACACAAGTCACATCAAGGGGCGTTATCTGGACCGACGGGGAAGACTCAGCAGAGGGAAGAAGGTCTCTGTCTGAACAAAAACACTGCTGCACAACCTCCTCCTGTACAGTGTTTGTTGTCTTTTGGCAATGAAATTCTACTGCATTTACATCACCGTCAGACCGGCCTTTCTTTTGGCAATACATTTTCTCAACCGTAGAACCTCGTATCCCTACGCATTAGCGCAACTGGGCAACAGGTGATCTGCGAGCGGTGAAATACAGTGCAAGGCCCAGTTGCTGGACGAGAGGTTTACTTTCGATAAAAACGAAACTTAACTCTCCGTATCCCTCCGCATTAGCACCACTGCATAGGGATACAGAGGTTCTACGGTTGAGAAAATGTAGTGCCAAAAGAAAGGCCGGTCTGACAGCGATGTGAAGCGGTGTGAATTTTCCCTATACAACGTACACTTGAACTGATATAGATTTTTTAAGGTGAGCCTTGTTTTAGGTGGTTAATTTCGCTTTTTCTCTGGACCCCATTAACTGCAGTACAAAGCTGAGCGTCTGGGCTGGAAAACTAAAAAACTAAACACAAAAGTTGGCCTCAGATACTAACTTTTAAGCAAAACAAAGAATTTGATAGATAATCCCACTGTTGGCAAGAATATGAAAAGGCCAAAATAGAGTACAGCTGCAAAGATGTGAAATATTAAATATGTGGAGAAACACATTGCATAGTCACAAGTATTTTGACTGCATTTGCCAAAAGATAGCCATGGTTATTCATTTCAAGGTCAGTTGGAAATCCTCCAATAGATTATATCATCACTCTTAACATAATTCATAATTTGGGCTGCACACGTTTTGGCCTGTGCAAATATACTCCAATCTCCTGCTCTACAATAATTCTTTAAGAGATGATTCTAAAAAACAAATATGTCATCATCCTGAGAGGATATATATATATTTATATATATATATATATATACAAATATATTTTGTTGTTTTGCCAAGTATGTCTGCATAAAACATTGAAATACCGGTATACCTCCTTTATTTTCATTTCTTCTAGTTGTTCCCTTAAAGTGACAATGTAATGAACAGTGTGGCTAAAAGTGACAATGACAAGATCATGGTAAAACATAAAGAGTGTAAGAGTGGCACAAGCGGAGAAGAACTTTTCATGTGTAAGCGGAATTGCTTATTTCTACGTGTTTTTACGTAAAGGCCAGTTCACTTTTTGGGGGCAATCCAGGCACTTAAAAAATCACATTTCACAGCAAGATATCTTAAAACTTTGGCACGACCTGACACCACCAAGGTTTAATACTGATATTCATTTTTGTTTGATATAATTTCAATGGCTTTGTTTTTCTCATTCATTCCTGGGTGGAGTGACTACATGTAACTAGCTGAATTGTATCAGAAATGACCTCTGTGATAATGATCACCAGCTGTTTAAAGGAGATGATAAGTTTCTGGTAGCAGCCCTTTCCTGAATTAACTCCGGTCTACTGATACAGTATTTGTTTGATAGTCAACACAGCATGCTGATATGACAGAGCTCTGACTGTCTTGTAAAAGAAAAAACATCGAACTGGGTTGGAGCATAACTAATATTTCACCTGGAGGTTTATGAAAATGAGCCATCGCAAACACAACTGTGAAAGAGTATTCAAATCAGGAATGTTACCATTACAGGACAATGGTGTGCTTCATGATTTCAGGCCAATGAGGTTACTGATTAAACAACATTATGCTAATAACATGAGAGCAAATGAAGCCATTGACAGCAGTAGTGGATCAGGATCTTTCAACAAACAAGTAGTGAATCTCCAACATTAGCTGCTATGAGCACTGATAACTGCAAACAAGTTACCACGTAAGTGAACCACTTATTACCACAGTGAGTCCCTAAAGAAACTGACTGACTCAGATATTTATTTGTGATAGGTACGATGAGGGGCCCTGCGATGAGCTGACAACTTGTCCAGGGTGTACCCTGCCCTCGCCCAGAGACAGCTGGGATTGGCTCCACTAAAACCCCCCGCAACCCCAATAAAAAAAATAGGGATAAATCGGTTACAGACAATGGATGGATAGAGGTACGATGAGTAAAATACGTATTCAAAAAGAAGCAGGTCGGGACAGAGCGATAATATGCATCATGAGCATTTTTCAGACTACCAGTATCGGCCAATAAGGTTACTGATTTATTACTGTACTACTATTATCCAATTCCCGATGAAACTAAAGAATTGTAAAAAAAAATTAAAATTAAAATAAAACGAGAAGCTACTTTGGAGTCATCTGTAGTCACCAATCTATCTTCTTACTCAATGGCCCACCCACAAATCAATTTGATTGGTTACATGTCACAAGAAATAGCCTACCAACACTAAATAATTTATATATGAAGAGTAACCACAATTAACAAAGTGGACTGCAAGTATAAAGTAGCAGAAAATGAACCTACATTACAAGATGTCAATGTGACATTCAAAAAGGGATTCCCAGAGTTACCACCTCACTCACTGTTTACTAAAAGCTGAGCTGTGAGAAGATGGCCAAGGTCATTTAACATATCACTAATTCTGACTGCCCAGCCCAGCCCAACTCAGGTGTCCTTGTTACATGATGGTTGTTGGTTGTAATATCACACCACAACAAAACTGTTACCTATTTGTCTCATCAAACTTTGAACAGAACCAAGAGGAATCTTCGGTGAACCAAGACACAAACGCCCATTTTAAAACACAATGTTGATGTCACTACTCAGGTAAATAGCTGGAATACTTTCTGTCTCTAGTGACAGTTATTGTAGACACACTTGACGTAACCTAACGTCAATAGTATTAAGAGCTTTTATTAAAGTGGCATCTACTCTTAGAAAGTTAAGCTCTTTGACACATACCCAGTTTGGATTGTATATCGTCAGGAGACACTTCTGGTATGACTTTCTATTGGAGTGTGGGTTCTGTAAATGTCCAATTAGTTTGTAATTTAATTTTGGTCTGTATTAAAAACATGCAACATATAAGAATTGGCCACCTGTTGAGTTCATACTCAACACATGTAACATATCTCCAGAGTAGCCACAGAGTAGTAACTGCTGCTAAGTGTAGCCACTGTTAGCTTAATTTAGTACACTAATTTCAGCAGATATCTCCGAACACAGTGCACAGATGTCATAACATCACATTCTGTTGATATTTATTACAGTACCACTGTATTTGTTTTTGCTTTGCTTCCTTTATGTAACACCTAATGACATTCAATTTACTGTTTAAACGAAGAAAAGCTGTGACACTTGACATTTAAAAAGCTAAAACAGGAGAGTGTTAGACCTTTTTGCTTGAAAATTAACTGAATAATCTAATCAGTATATAACGTCTAGCAAGTGATGAATAATAAATATCTTTTTTCTCAAATACATCACCACCTTCTCTTCAAATACCTGTCTGCTCAGGTTGTCAAAGTCCATCATTGTTATGACAGTGTTTGTTTAAGTGGGAGAAGGTAGCAGTACGTGGGTGTGTGCGTCTGCAGGCAAACACTCTGACCTCATATTCATCGCAGACTGACACATTAAACAAAACTGTGTTTTACTCTTGGGTTCATATGGTGTTTCTGCTTGTGTGTGTGTCTGTGATGAGGGGAGGGGAGATGCTGGAGGCACAACCTGACCTAATCCGTCAGCCAGAACTAAATAAATAGCACAGACAGAGAAACAAAACGTGATCACAGGGCGTCAGTTTAGTTTGTTACCATTAGCAGACACTTTGTGTATTATTCTTCACTGTTACTGATGCTCTGGCAACACTTTCCCAGCCTAGCTGCTGCTGGCGACCGGAATTCCACTTGTTACAAAGTTATTATTCATGGTTGTGTATTTAGGTTCAATAATAATCAGCTAGAAGACACCTGCTCGATTTCACAGACTTTTAGGAGCGAGTCCACGGGCTTGTTACAGAAAATTCTTAGGATGATTTTGATTTTAAACCAAAGCTGCATGTACTCGTGATCATCTACAAACTCCTCATTGCATCATGGTGGTTTGACAGGTTTTAATGAGGAAGGGAAGACACCAGGGAGTTTCCCCTTCAGGAGCAGGTTACCGAAATCAGTGTATTAGTCTCTTATGAACAAGAGGTAGGTGGGACAAATATATATAAAAATGTGGAAAATAATTTATATTGTACGTCTAAGCTCAGGTAATGAGGACTGAGTGCTGCTTGTATCGGTCTAATATGTCAACTGGAATGTATTTCTAAAACATTTTGGCACATAAAAGATTTGAAATCAGTCAAAATTGGAACATAGGAAGTTGTGTTTGAGCACTGAGTTAAAACATGACAAGCTGCAGGACTAAAAATCAGATGGGAGGCTGCGGATACATCCGAACATCTGTGTTGATATTGGACGCAATCGTTATTAATATTCTTTACCGCTAATTTCACTTTAATAGAGGTTGCATGTGTGAGAAAATAAAATAAATCTCTCACATGTTGAAACGACTCATTGATGGTTTTACCTTTCTGTAGATGAATAATGTCGGGGAAGTTGGCGAGCAGGCCTTGGTAGAGCGACAGCTTGTCCAGCATAAGGAAGAGGTCATACTTAGGTTGCTCTGCGAACATCTCGCCAATGTTCTCGTAGGTGCGGCCTGTATGGGAGATGGCGTTGTTGAAGGTCTCTGAGCTGTGAGGAGGGTCCAGCATGAACGCCTGGCTGATGGACTGGAAGGCATTCCCCAGTCGCTGGAACTCCTTCCTGAACCCACCCAGGTGCTTACGCACCAGCTCCGAGGCAACATGTGTGAGCTGCATCACACTGTCATCCATCTTTTTCGCAAAAGCCTTGAAGGTGTCGATCCGCTCCTCTACGTCCTGAAGGTCCTGGTGTTCGTTAGGGATCTGGAGGGTCAGCATGAAATGGGCACCCACCATCTCGTCTTTCTCCGCCCGCCTCTTGCCCAGCTTCCACTGCTTGTCGTCAGCGCACATCAGGAAGTGCTCGAAGCCTTCATACTGGGAGAGGACTGGGTGACTGGTCATGTGGTTCATCCACAGGATCAGTCGCCTTTTGCGCTTCTCGATGAAGTCTTCCTCAAATCGCCCCGTGGCCTGCTTCTCAGGCAGGTGAGGCACGGAGATCACAGTGAACTTGTGCAGCAAACGGTTGTACAACCAGTCAAAGTGTTTGTAGCGCCTGTAGACAGGATGCCCTGTGTGGCTCGGCGTGACCCGGTACGAAATATAAGTCTTGATGCCTTTGAACTTTGTCTGTTTTGTTGGGTCTTCAATGGAGCAGGAGAAAGGCTGAGGACTCTCCTGCCACCCCGGCCCCAAGGGACCCATGTCGATAGTGTACGACTCAGCTATCTTTGCCATCATGGGCACATCCCCCAACACAAACGCTTCCACCCCTGAGCGGACAAAGCTGGAAAATCTGTTCAAGTTCCTTCCCACCATACTGCCTTTCCTCGAGCTGGAAATGCTGTCCTGTCTCTCCATGTGTGGTTTGGACCGGTAGTGCACATTTGGGTTGTTGGACAGGGGGCTCTGATGGGCATGCCCGTTGGCCCCAGGGCTCCTGGTGTGGTCGCCATCGTCCACCACTGTCGACCTGTCATCCCAGTCGTCCCAGTCATCGTCGTCATCGTCGTAGTAACTCTGCTGCGAGTGCAGTGTGGTGTTTGGGGTTGAGGGGAAATAGGAGGAGTCGTTTCCTAAAGATCCTGCCGGGCTGATGGAGCAGTCGGTCACGTTAGAGTTGGAGCGGGTGCGAATAATTTCCACATAGGAGGCGGGGAAGAGACCCCTCTCCCCTCGGCTGTTCTCGCCCCGGAACCAACCGTCCACCGAGTTCTCGTCAAAGATAACCAGTTCCTCATTCTCCTGGATACTGATTTCCTCTTTGTTTTCACTCTGAAAAGTGTAGAGTGCTTTGGCTTTCACTGACATCTTGATACTCCAGTGGGTTCCTAAAGCATCAACTTCTACATGCACATAGCGCCTAGATGATTCCGATGCTACTGTGCTGCTGCATGCTGCGCTGGAATCATCTGACACTAGCTCACTGTAATATTTAAACTCATCTCAAATTACATAGCAGCTGTGGGCTCGGGTGTGTGACAGCACAGGATGTAAATTAATGATATGACAGCAAGTAAACACGGGAGAGGTGAACAGTTAAAATAACTGTGACTTGTATCTGCCACAAAAATTAAAATGTTCCTCCTGTGACCACTAGCATCCTCAGCCCATGGAGGCTCTCACTCTATTGTCTTATTATCCACCCTGCCTAAAAGTCTTGACTGTAACTTCAGGCTTTAAAGGCTCTATAAAACACAAGACTCTCTCATAACAGACCCTCTGCCTCTTTTCACATCACAAACACAACAGGTTCCTAAAAAAAAAATAAACAACAGAGGTGGTTTTCACCAGAGAGCTCCTCCAAAAGGAACGACGGTGGTTTTAATCCTCAGAGACTGGACCGCGACCTCGCGTTGTTCACTTCGGGGACACTTGGTTCTCATTGCAGAACCTTCAACACGGTCCTCGGTGAAAAACACCTCCGAGACAAAGTGCCATGGCGTGAGGAGGAACGGAGGGATGAGCACTGGTATCCCTCTGCGGCTCGAGCCCGGTTCGCATTCCCTCAGACTGAAACTTGCTGCGTTTTCCTTGTACACAGGTTCCTGCGCATCTCCAGTCGATCCTTTAAAGAAAACAAAGGAGCACAACGAGCAACAAAAAAAAAAAAAAAAGTTTCCTCCTACTGAGCATCAGCTCGCATCACGGCTCGGTGTTGTTTCTTTGGGTTTGTTCCTGTGCGCGCTGCAACAAAGTAACTCTTTCCATGACGTGACGCTCGGACAATTGAAGGCAACATCGCCTCTTTTTTTTTTCTTTTTTCTTTTTTCATCAGCGCCTTTATGCTCTGTGAAAGAGGAGAAGCTCAACGCCGCCCCCTGCAGGAGAAACCGAGTACTGCATGCAACACAGATTACAACATCAAGGGTCCACTTTATGTAATCAGGATTTAGATGAAGATGATGTCATGGCACTTTGTACTAGTCCACTAGGTTACGGAGGGACATACTGTGCTTTTTACTGCACCATATCTATCTGACAGCTTTAGTTACTAGTTACTGCACCCATGACGTTTTGATGAGCACGAGGTCTAATGTTGACATCACAGGTGAATATGTGTTTACATGGTGACTGGCTGGGTTATGATACCATCAGGATCTGATGATGGTATCCCACTACAGACTGCAATAGGCAAACAGTCATCTGTACTGATGCTGGAAGGATAATTCTTATTATTGGACAAGTCAAAGGAAAGACACTGCTACCAGTATTTACTATCATATAATTTCACTGACCGATATATCATTCGGGTGATTTTATGGGCACATGCTGGCCCCTCACAGATATATTGGTGTCAGCTATATTTCAACAGTTTTCGGAGGAACATAATGCAGAAAAAAAGATGCATACAGGTGATATAACTATAAAATTCATAGTTTATTGCAATGTAAACATGCACCTAAAAGGGCAGAGTAGTCTTTCAATATGCCATTTACAATTTTATATTCAGTAAACATTGCATCTTTGAAGACTTCCTGTTTCACAGAGGCAGCACACAAATACACTCACAGCAACACGAACACATGTGCCATCATGCAAATATCAAACAGATGCAAAAATGGCTATGAACTGCCTGCTGCTGTGTCTGCTGTAAATGGAGAAAAAAAATGCCTTTTTTAAAAGGAAGAGGCCTCCCAGTCTTCAACAGAAAAAATAGAAAAACAATGTTACTGAAGTTCAAATAAATTCAAGTATACTGTTTCAGTCCAATTATGTCACTTTGGACAGTAAAGATAATTGTTAAACCATAAAGTATCCTGCCTCTATTCTCTACGTATCTTTGTCACACGTGTTTGATAACCACATTTACAGGGATATATATATTATTTGCATACAAGAATATCCCTAATATCCTAATACTGGTATCAGCATCACCCTCTACTAATCCATTATATTACAGAGGGACATATTGTGCTTTTTATGCATTATACTTATCTGACAGCTTTAGTTACTAGTTCCTTTACAAAGTAAGATTTCATGCTTTCCTTCCGATAACTTATTTGTCAGTCATTTGTAGTGTTGGTATTGGTAAGTATTGGTTGGACAAAACAAGCACTGTGTCACTTTTGGTTCTGGGTAATTACAGCATCGGAGCATTAAAGCATTGATTGATTAACTGAAATATAATGCGCAGATTCAATTCAGAATGTAAATAATCAGTTCAACTCAACAAGCTCTAAATTGCAAAATGTTGGCCACTATACACAATAATAATCTAATGGTATAATGTATAATTGTGTAACAGTTACAGGTTCCATTTTCTGTATTCAGCGCTTTTACTTTTAATACTTTCAGTACATTTCCCAATACATTTACTAAAGCAATATTTTCAGGGCTCGACCTTTACTTGTAATGAAGTATATTTTAGGGGTAGATGATTAGCAGCTCTGGCTGATATTCAGGATTTTTCCAATTATCGGTATCAGTGATTTTTCTGTCAGATTACTAATTTAAAAATGTGCTACTCTGGCTCTGATGCAGAATCCTCTCACACTGTGTCTCATCCACAACACTATCTGATTGGTAACACATCACAATAACTGTCCTGTATACAATAACATAATGTGAATCTGTGAAGTAACTAGTAGCTGAATTAATACATCAAATAAATGTAGTGGAAAGGAAGTATAAAGTAGCAGAAAATGGAACTACTCAAGTAAAACACCTCAAAATTGTACATAGGAGCAATATTTTGTAAATTGTTCATAGGTTTATTTCATCACTGGTTGTCCAAAATATCAACAGAGTTTTATTTTTACTGCAAATGTTTTTCAGGTTCAGGTTTCCTTGATTTTGAATCATCTCTATCGGTCAACCCCTAGTGTAAATACAGTGTAGTATAAGTATTTTTACTCAATTTAAGGATCTAAATACTTCATCCACCACTGAGAAGTACCGGCAGCCGTAGCAGTGATAGTCAATGAATTATCTTCATATGTTTGCATATTATAGTCTTGATAACTTGATTTTAACAGAATAAATGCGTGGCTTCTTTAGTGAAAGCCACCACTCCTCACATTATAAAGCTGTAGTTAATATTCTAAACAGATAATTCTTTGACATAAGATGTTCAAATTCAATCCTCAAATTGTGTTTGAATTGTACCATTTCATATTAAAACAGTTCAGATCAAGTAAGAGCGCTCTAGATTATTAAACAATTGAAAAAAACAGAAAGATAATCAGTGTGAGATTATAGAGGCTATGCATTAAGTACAATAGCCTACAGAACAGTAATCTTCCATACTGAGGAACCTAACCCTAACACTTCAATGAATATTCCAAGTCTATCTTTATACTATTACTCCTCTACTTTTGTACTTTTTAATCAACTAAGTTCCAGTTTAACTTTCTACATATCATGTGGTCAGCCAGTAATAATTATTATTTCAATTGATAATTGTTATGGATTTGAATATCTAACATTAAATAGGCTATGTTTTTAAAATGAGCTCAAACTCAACCTTGTCCATGAAAGTATGTCAACAGTACTTTGATCAGTAGCCTAATGGTCAAATAATGTAGTGACTTTCAGAGGCCATTCCGCATGATTAGTGCTTTTACTTATCATACTACATGAACCTTGTGTTGATATATTTTAAAGGCAGGACTTGTAGTGTTTACAGTGAAGTATTGCACCTATATATTGCACCATATATTACTTCTTCCACTATTGCGACTAGGTATTCGTACACATTCATAGAGACGTGGCAAACACGCTTAAGTGACAAGATAGTTTTGTTGTTTGATGTTTTTGTTGTTGTTGTTGTTGTTGTAGTAGTATTTACAGTATTTCTATGAAGTGCGACGGTCTCCTGTGTTAACTCCGGGACAGTTTGCCGTGTTTACTCGGCCAACTAAAAAACGCAGCCCTTCAGGACACGCCCACTGGACTCCACGACACGCCCCCTGAGATAACTTCCTGCATTAACATACTTATTTCAACTTAAACCTTGGTCTTTTCCTAAAACCTTACTGATTTATCTCTGTGCTTAAATCAACCCGAGCAGTTCTGGTGCGTAAAACCGAACCAAACTGTGCCTGTTTCGAGGCTGTATCATGCAGTGGGCGTGTCCTGTGGTTCTGTGAGCCCGCAGATAGACCCACTTCGGAGGGAAACATGACAGCGTGACGTTTCAACAACAGCCTCCCCGAATGTCCAAGGTATGTTTGTAGCTAATGTTACCAGTCATTATCTTACCAGGCGTCCTGTCCAGCAGTTAGCTTGTATCTGACAATTATGTGTACAAAGTAGGAATTTAAAGCACTAACGTCCCACTCGTAAAGAAGACTTTCTAACGGTTGGTCGGCCCACATGTTGCTAGCAGGTTTAGCCGAATGCTACTAACTGCTAACATGCTAATATACATGACTCGCTAACTAAGCTTGATGAAGCAGTCTGACACAGTCCCCGGGCTTTTTTCATGTCCTGGAATCCCGTCAAACCCCCCAGATAAGGCTCCGTGACCTGTAATAGAAGTTGTTAGCCCTAGTGATGTGGGTGAAACGTCCTGTCAATAACAGTCGACGTTACATTTTGTCATACTTTATTAGCTTAGTGCTGTTATTTAGGCATGTTAGCATTGGAATTGGCTAACAAAGTGAAGCCCCCTCTTCTTCTTCTGTGGTGTTTGACTCCGTTTGGGGAACCAGTGGTGACAAGGGTCAAACAGAGGCAAAGGAGTTTTGATGAGCACAAAATCTAATGTTGATAATCACCAGTAAATATGTGTTTACATGGTGACTGTCTGCGTTATGATACTATCAGGATCTAATGATGGTATCCCACTAAAGGCTGCAATAGACAAACAGTCATCTATACTCATGCTGGAAGGATAAGTCTAATTATTAGTCCCGTCAAAGCACAGACATTGCCACCAGTTTTTATTAATAACTTATTATTTTACTTATGTATCAAGCAAATGTGCCAAAGATTCACAGCTGCTAGAATGTGCTGCTTTTCTCTGTATTATAACAGTGTGATTAGAGCATGACCGATACATTGGTCGGGTGATTTTATGGGGACCTGTTAGCCTCTCACAGATATATTAGTATCAGCTATATTATAACTGTTTTTGGAGGAACATACAGCAGGAAAACATGCGCACAGGTGATATTACTATAAAATTCACAGAGAAGATTACTGATTCAATCAAAATTGTGTTTGATAACCACATAAACAGGGATTTATGTATGTATTATCTATCTATAAGAATATCCCTAATATCCTAATACTGGTATCAGCATCACACCCCCCCCCCCAAAATACAGTATCGAAAATGTTTCGAAATTTAGTATTTGTGATTGTTAAATTGTTGGTTGAAAAAAAGCAATATGTAGGGATCCTTTTAAGGGCTGCAACTAACATTAACTGCTCATTATCGATTAATATCTTGATTTTTTTTATCGATTAAACGGGTCGTTGTTTGCCCAAGCCCAAGGTGACTTCTTTAAAATATCTTGTTTTGTCCAGAGATAGTTCATTTTCTCTCGGGCAACTAAAGAAACCAGGAGATATATTTCCTTAAAAAATTACAGATTAATTGGTTAACTGACTTAACTTAATTGAAAACTAATTTAATATTTGACATGGCTATGAACTGCCAGAATACACAAAGATTCTACTGTAAATGGCGAAAAAAAATGCCTTTTATTTTTAAAGGAAGAGGCCTGCCAGCCTACCACAGAAAAAATAGAAAAACAATGTTACTGAAGTTCAGAACAGACTCTGGCGTTAAATGTTTGAAATCACCTTATCAATCAAGATTCTGGCTTACACAGAACACTACAGCTGCCTGTCACACTGTCCCCCATGTGACTTTCCACGGAGCTTATAAATCACCAAGGCCTAATGGTGAGTGAGATCAGGTGCGATGTCCACTCATAGGCAAGGAGGCAAAGAGAGGTTGGCAAGTGGAGGAGAAACAACACAAAACTCACGCACAGACCTGCAACACTAAGACCATAACAGTAACACATGTTGTAGCAAACAGAAATGGAGCCAGCCCTGCAAAATGTTCATAAAGATTCTGAATGTTCTGTTCCATGAACCTTGCCATTATTTTCATTTTCAGGCTTGATTTTTATGATTATTCATGAATTCGTCTTACACATCTCTTTACAATATAAACAGCATCAGTAGTGTCAGGGAAGGGCATGATGAATCAAAGGGGCAAAAGAATGTGTATAACCATATTTGGATTCGTTGAACAGTGTCCCCATGGATGACCTGACCAAAGCCCTCTCGGCCAGCTTCGCTGTGTCCAAAGAGCCCAACAGTACGGCCGCCCCCCACCCTCGGCTGGCACAGTACAAGAGCAAATACAGCGTGCTGGAGCAGAGCGAGCGACGCCGGCGCTTTCTTGACCTGCAGAAAAGGTAAATGTCCTGAACTTTCGGTTTTTCAACGTGTGGTTTTTAACTGAAGAAGGGACATTAGTTCATAGTACAGAGCCTAATAAACAGCTTCTCCAATGTGAATATATCCCAGTTTCTCTACTCTGTGACAGTAAACTGAGTGTCTTTGGGTTTGGTACAAAACAAGATATTTGAGAACATCGTCTCTGCCTTTGGGGAAACTCTGATCAACATTTTTGACATTTTATAGACCAAACAACAAATCGATTAGATGAGAAAATATTCAACAGATTAATCAACAATAAAAATAAACATAAATCGCAGCTCTAGTTCAAAATGTTTTGAGTGACTGCTGTGGCTGATGTACAGATAAATTACTCATTTATGTTTTCATGTTGTAATAAGACAATGCAAGTATCTGAATGTGTCTTTCCTCCATCACTTTTCTCAGTAAAAGGTTAAACTACGTCAACCATGCGCGGCGTCTGGCTGATGGGGACTGGACGGGGGCAGACAGCGATGGAGAGGACGACATGGAGAAACAAGAGGAGGGGGAACGGAGGCAAGACGACGCCACAGAGGAGGAAGAGGGGATGGAGGTTGAGAGGAGGAAGCTGCCAAAACATTACGCAAACCAGGTCAGTGCTTGATGTGTTATTACCCAGAGATCTTGATCATGTGTGAACGACAGCACATTAACCTATGTTCCATCTTAATGCGTTCTTCATCTTGGCCAGCAGAGGGGGCATGAGTTTCTAGAATGACTGCCTGTTGAATTCCAACATTTGACCATTTACCCTTAAATCTCTTGATGAATATGTAAAAAACGTTTTTCTTTCTCCATAGATCATGCTGTCAGAGTGGCTGGTGGATGTGCCATCAGAACTGGACACTGATTGGCTGATGGTCGTCTGTCCTGTGGGGAAAAGATCTCTTATTGTCGCCTCCAAGGTAAGAACCTGTCACTGCTCTTCTACACGCTCTCTCGCTGCGGTCCATGAATTTTAGAAGTCATGAAGGAAAACAGTGATTATTTCAAAGCACCACATTGTTATTGTGTGAGCTGCCTCTTTTCGGATTTTGAACTAGTTTCCATCCTTGCTGTTGTTGATGTGTCATTTTCAGCCCTGATAGAAATTTCAATTTTCGAAATTGAATTAAGATGAACGACAGTAGTCAGAATGTTCTCTAATCTGAATGCAGTGTCACGGCTTTACTGAATCAGTGTTTTGAGAGGAAATTTTTGTGCTTTGCATCTATTGCTCATAAATCTAAACTGTTGTAGGATGAGCTACCTTGTATGGTAAACGCTACATTAAAATTAGCCATGTGGGCGGTAAAGTAGTAAGCCAGACGTGGTTTCATTACGATACTGAAAAGATTGAGATGTATGTATCTAAGACGCAAAATGACTCCCAAATGAATCATAAAATGATCTTAAATTGAGTCTGTGTTTCAGTGTCAAGTGGTATTATCAATATAAAATACTTGGCTGCATAAGTTATTGTCATGCTGATTTAACACTAATAATGTCATGTCATTAGAATATAACATGGGAACAAAAAGATCAGAAAAGATGGAACGTCTTCCTCTTTGCTGTGAAGGTGCCTGGTGCATTTTTCATTGTTTTCCCAATTTTCTTCTACTCTGAATGTACTCATTTGGCCAAAACACAAAAGGTTTTTTTGTGTCATTTCTAAAGCAGCTGTATCAGATCAGATCAGATCAGATCTAGGGTTGTGGACTAGTACCAGGCCTCAGTGCATTTGCAGCTGGGCTAAAAGGGAAGCAACAATTTGGTATTTATAGTATAGTATAGTACAGTATAGTCAGAGACTATGGTAATATCTACAATATGCTTGTTTTGCCTTGATCATCACATCTCCAAAACATTTTATCTTTAATATAACAGTCAAGGCCCATAGGCAACATTTTTTTATCTTCGAATCTGAAGATTTGGAACCTCATATCTACAGAAAATGTTGGGAGCCTGGAGATTGAACTTACACTTATCACAATCCCTTGAGTTGTTGGTATCGTGGATTCTGAATATCTAGAATGATTTTCTGAAGTATCGATGCACAGGAGCCAGCTGCACTTTTCACTTCTCTCTGACACACACACATTACTGTTAAAGGCCTGTTCTAAAGAGTAAAAAAAAGTTTCTTAATTTAAAAAAAAGTTATATTTATGTTTACCACAGTCTTTCTACTGTTTCCTGCTATCAGCCAAGTAGACAAAAGCGTAGTTTGACATTTTTAAGCCTTTAAAACTCTGTATTCAATGCTCAATGTTGTGACAATTTTTGCTCGTTGGATTAAAAATGTATCAAATATCAATAGTTTTCAACGTATTGTATATAATATATATATATATTGTATATTATATGTATATAAGTTAGAAATCGTCATGACAACACAACAACAAAAAACATCCAAATTTGACAATCTCATCTTTAAGCCTCATATCATCTAAATATCAAGGGAAGTGAAATTTGCAGTCAGTATCTTCTTGTGAAGAAAAATCATCTCCGTCATAACATGGGGGAGTTTCCAATTTACTCTCTTACAACATCTTCTATGTTATTCTGTGTAAGTGTTGAATGGAAGGCAACTGCCTCATACTGTGTCAGTTTTGTGGTTATTGAGTAATAAAAGCTCATCAGCTTGAGATGCAGATTACTGGTAACTCTGGTAAAACATGCCTGTCCTGTCATTTTGGCACTAGACTACAGCTTTCCTCTCTTGCTAAACACAAATATTTGTTGTACGAGTGTCACATACACTCCACACCCTGTGATGCAACCACCTGCCACATCATACTGACAGTCATCTGGTTCCTCAGTCATTATTTAGACTTTGACCTCATTGACGACAAAGCTGAAGACTGAAAACAAGAACTGAAGACGCTTATAAAAACAGAAATGGCAGACGGTTTCTGTTGCTTGAAGAAAACTGAATGCGACATGTTTCATCTCCTTGCATGTATTCACATTTATTTAGTTACGTAATGTGACACTTTTAGCTTTTTATCTTCTTGAAAATTCCTGTTCAGCTCTGTGGGAACTCTTGTGGCACCAGTTCTATCAAGAAGTCTGTCAAGTTAGAATGTTCGATGTCTGCTGGGATCGACAAATACAAAACAACTCCAAACTTTGTAACTGATGGAGCCACGAGAATAATTGGAGCTATAAATGGGGTCATTAATCAGACAATCATCAAGTTGTCCTGGGAATTGAAGTATGTTACACTTTCCTATTTTAAATGCATTTAGGGCAAACAAAATAGAAAATGCACATCAATTATGATACATTTGAACCAGGGCTGGGTGATAACTCAGAAGTAGCGCTCATATTTCCAGTGAAATCGTGTTCTAAGGATTGTCTTATCATCGGCTAATCACTTCAGCTGTAGCAACAATGTGATCTGATGTGCATTTTATATATCGTATTACCAAATAATGTTGTCGTTGTAATGATTCTCAGTAAATTATAATCTAAAAAAATCTAAAAGTAATCATAATTTTTGTTTTACAAATATTGAGTTTTGTAACACTGGGGCCAAGATAAGGCCAATCACTAGAAGAGACCAATTATTATCAAATGGTCTGATCTTTTTCTCTTTCTTATAGCCAAGAACTTTGCAAAATACATTTCAGTCAGAGTTTAACAGTTTAAATGACAGAGAGGAGAGTAGCTGCCACTGTGGTAACACCTCCCTCATGTATCGACTGTGTTTCTGTAGGGTTCCACTGCGGCGTACACTAAAAGCGGCTACTGTGTGAACCGTTTCCCCTCCCTGCTGCCCGGTGGGAACCGACACAACTCAGCCATGGGAAAAGGTAGGTGGTCCGTTGTATGTGGAGCGCAGTAGTCTATTATAGTGGAGAGCTCGGGCAATTTAGTGTTACAGGAAAGTTTTGGACCAGCAGAAGGTTCCACCACTGGCTCCCATTCACCTGTTCATTTTCTTTTGCAGGAACGTCAAGCTTAAGTTTTATTGTAATAATCACAGACAGTTATTTATCTTCTTACATCCATCTACCTTCTGGTGGGACAGTCAGCACAAAGTCATACCATGGAGTGAAGTTTTGTTCAAACTCACAGAATTTTATTTTGAATTCTCGGTCAGATCCCAGATGTTACAAAGGTACCAAATACAGTGTAATTAAAGGTAGACGTTTATAACACGATGATAAAACATAGACTTAGATCCTCGACTTCGACATCGAAAGAGATTTTTACAATCTTAAAGCTTTTACTGGGGAAATAAAAGGAAACAACTGGACTGGAGGAGGTCAGAAATCGCAGCCTTTTTTTCACAGCCGTGTTTGTTGCCAAAATGCCTTGCAGCACTGTTCATGGTGGTGGGTGGGGGTTGGTATTTTAGAAATCTCCTGGCTACTTTTTGTTCCAAAATATCATACAGGATCAAAAAAGTTATTTGCACAACAGAATATCAGAACTTGTAACTTTTGTGCTGCTATCAATCAATAATCCCATCAAACCCCTTGAAGATACAGTATGTTGAGAGTACCTAAGTCTTCTAATGGCTTTCTACTCAGTAAATATTAGCTAATATGTGATTATGAATGAGTTTTCCACTGGTATATACACTAAATCCATAAATAGCCCCGTGAATGTTTTTCTTGCAGACTACACGATCCTGGACTGCATTTACAGCGAGGTGGACAGAACATACTACATCCTGGATGTCATGTGCTGGAGAGGCCACCCGGTCTACGACTGCCCGGTAAAACTGACTTCTAATCCTCCAACAATCCAGGAATGCCTGTCTAATTGCTTAAGTAGCAAAGTCTGGGCCACAGATGTGCGTTTTTGCCACGTTGCCCATCTCATTGGCTCTGGATTCGCAAAAAAGTTTTCTTGTTTACATCGCTTGTTCTCTCATCAACAGACCGAGTTCCGTTTCTACTGGCTCCATTCCAAAGTTCAGGAGGCGGACGGCCTGTCAGAAATCGCCAAACGCAACCCTGTGAGTAACAGCAGGAATAGAGCCTCCTCACCCCATGTTCCATTTTTACTTCCTAGTTTTCAGTTCCTAGAATTGTTGGATAAGACGCTGTAAAATGTTTATTCAATCTTGGTTTTCTGCATTTTGTGCTTGTTGTGCTTTGTGCCTCACTGCACCTTGTTTCCACATGTGGGATGAATAAAGACCTCTACTTGAACTTAAACCTCCTCAGGGGGGAATGAGACAAAGGAAAGGCAAACTCCATCCTCAGTCTTTCGGTCCTAATTGGGCTTTTAAGTGATTATTACACGCAAATCTGGAAGATTATGGTGCTTTTAGGATGCCTGAGTGAACTTTGAGTTCAAGTTCCACCTTTTAATCTTCTGCGTTCGTGCCGCAGAGCCCAGTAGGAGCTAAATCAGGCTTAGTCCTTGTAGAGTAAACTCGCCATTGGAAAGCAATTTCTCACATTTGACAAGAAGACAAATTGTGTTTGGAACTAACAAGGTGGTGCTCTGGTTTTGTTTGGTCCGACAGTTCCGGTTTGTGAGCCTCCAAAGCACTGACTGCACAGCGGAGTCGATTCAGAAAGCCCTGGCAGCTGAGTACAGCTTCGGCGTAAGAAAAGTTCTCTTGTCCTTCAACTGTTTCCATCAAACACCTTAGTGTTGCACCTTGCAAGTAGTGTTTGAAAATGCAAAGTGTGAGGATTTGGGGAGAGATGATTCTTTGTCTTTATATGAAATACAAACAGAGAGACATTTTGTTTGCATCTCATCTGGCTGTAGGTGGATGGACTTCTCTTCTACCACAAGCAGACCCACTACACCCCGGGCAGCACCCCTCTGGTAGGCTGGCTTCGCCCCTACATGGTCACTGACATCCTGGGCATAGAGGTTCCCGAAGGAGCCCTCACCACCAAGCCTGAATACGCTAGCCACCAGCTGCAGCAGATCCTGGAACACAAGAAAACATCTACTGAAGTCCGGCCGGCCAACAGAAGCGGAGGCTACGAGCTAGAGTACCTGTCCACCCCGAACCAGGACAGCGGGGACACTGTGAACTTTTTGAATCAAAAGCCAATAAGGGAGGCACACATGGAGCTCTGAGTGGGAGGCTTAACGAGATGCAAATTGCTAACTCAAGCCTCCTGAGTGGTGGTGGCCCACATATAGCTCTTTAGAATGTCTGCTGAATGGTTTTGCAGATCTGACCAATTGCAAAGCATGGCTAATTCTAATCCGGCACTGCACAGGACGCCCTCAGAGTGCAGATTAGTAGAGCTATGCTACCTACGTATGAGTTTTATACGGCTAAAAAAGTCTGCCTTTGACATCTTTACCTATACCTGCCACAGAAAAGTGATGAGTTTCCTTGAGAGTAACTGCACAGTATTTAGCCACTGTAATTACTTAGTCACGGTCTTTTTGTAAATCCCTCTCATCACGCTGCAGACAGTCATATAAAATCAAAAAAGAGGACGAGAGGTTTTCTTTTAAATGTTGTGGTCAGGTTGTCACTTTGCTGCTCCTCACATCTTGCCGATCTCACATAAGAAACACATCAAGTGTTGTCATCCACGATCACTGATGCTTAATGAATTTCTGAGCAGATCATTAGCTTGAGCAACAGTAACGTAGAATTTGTAGGATGTCGACTGTTTTGGAAGCTAAAGTGTTGCTGACCGCCCTGTGGGTTGTGATCGTCCTGATCAGCAGCAGTGACATGGACTTTTACACTTTAATGTTAAATTTAGAATAGCTTAGAGATGTTTTAAAAGCATATGTATCTAAATAAATTGTTTTTTTAATTGGCTGACACTGTCTGCATTGCATTCCCGCTGGTTGTTATATTTGTGCCATTATTTTAAAGGTCTGTTTCAGAAGATGCATTTCAGTCCTCTGTGAGAGACATTTTGAAAATCAGGATGTGTCATGAATTTCTGTAGCTCACAATGATCAACTTACTGTGAAATTATAGTCTAATCACGTAAATGTGATTAGTTCACACTTAGTAGATGATCAGTCACCGGATTATTAATCCACAGTTACTTCACGCCTTGTGATCATGCTAATGCTCATAATTAAGTGTAACCAATTCTCCTTATTAGACTTAAACAAAATGTTGATATCTGTTCAAGTCTTGAACAGATATTCTAGAAATTAAAGAAACTATTTAAATTAAAAACTAATTAAATCCTGGTCGTTTTTAACACCATTTTCACATATATGGAAGCCAAGAACAGCCGTGCTCGCAATCTTTTTTTTAAATGAGTTAATTATTTTGCATTTCATTTCATTTAAAAAATAAATGTTGCAAGCATGCGTGTACTTCTCTTATAAGGCAATGGTCGGCAGACCGTATGTAAAAGGTGGGAAAAAAAGGCTAAAAGTTTCATATAATTTGCATAATTTACAAAAGTTAACTGGAAGTACAGAAACTCCTTTAAATGTAATCTTAAAAACTGCGCACCTCTGACTTGACTTCATTCTGTCATTGTAAGTGCATGTCGCTGATGTTCCAGTGTATGGTAAAACATGAGTCATTCTGCTGCTCATCAGCAGAAATCATGAGTATCTCTTTCCCTCTGCGCGGAGCTTACTGTGTCATTTGCGTAACTGTGAAGAGCTGGGCGGAAATTGACAACAGGAAAAGACGTGAGAGCATCTGGCAGGGCTGTGAATTAGGTTTCAGCGACCTGTACCAACACATCTGAGAGAGAACACCCGAGATCATTTCCCTTACTAGATCGTGGCTGTATGAAGTAGTGTACAGTATCTTAACAGACTTTCCTATCCCCCTTTGTTTCCCTGTTTCAGGTGAGAATACAGTTTGACAGTTAAGTCTACAGTTTCTAAACTCCTTGAATCTGTGTCCGCTTTGACATATTCAGGCCTGTTTTTCTTGAATCAGTTGGTAGTATGACTTTAAAGGTATCTGAAGTAGTAGTAGTAGTAGTAGTAGTAGTAGTAGTAGTAGTAGTAGAAGAGGCTTTAAAGGAATGATCCACCCAAAAACCTTGTCCAGACTGGGACTGGTCTCAAGAGGATAAAGCCTGACAACTGCAGCACTCCCCTGGCTTTTCCTCTAATTCAATCAGGACATCAACATTTTTACTAACACAAAGTTCCCTGTGAAATTTCTGAAGATCAACTAAATGGTATTGGTACATATTTGTGTTAATGTTTACGGTCCCCAGATGATGAATCCTGACTTTTCTTGCAGTGCTACCACGAGGTTTATATTTTATGGTTATGAGTGGAAGATATCAACAGCTCTAGCCAGAAATCAGGATTGCTATGAGACTTACTCGAGACAGTCATGGTCATCTCAGGAGGAGTTAATCGCATTGAAGTGATCTCTAACCTGGTTATCTCACACCATCATCAAATACTCTGCCAAGTTTTTGTTTATGACTAAACACCTACTAACCCCCCCTAGCTGTACTATTCATTTGACGCTAATTAGCAAATGACAGCATGCAAACATTACACACATACCTATTAACCGTCAGCATTTTGCATGTTAGCATGCTGACCTTAGCATTCAACTCAAAGGCAGTTGTACCAAAGAACAAACTCAAAGAGATGTGTGCTGTTTAGTCTAAAATTCAGAGCATTACATGTTAACACTGGATTTTGGGGCTTAAAACCATGTCAGCCCCGAAATCCCCCAAAAAGAGTGTGTGTGAGTACAGGGCCTGATGTTTGAAGAGAGAGTCGTAGCTGTTGAGTTGGAGGCTCCCAATGGGCTAAAATGTCTCTGTATCCTCCACACTGAGAGTTTGCAGTCAACCATTTTGTGTCTAGTCTGTTGTGGCTCCTAGGTGCTCCCCCTTCACAGCAATATCACTTACAGTTGAGGTACAAGGGCAGAGATAGGTGGTAGAAACTTTATAAACTGGCTTTTAATTTGAGGACAAGTCACTGAGCTCTTCACTACCCATTAAAAGTCTGTGGAGATTTCATGGCTAGGAGCTGGATTTCATGCAATACTAATATATTGTATATTTTGTGTCTCAATTGCAGATAACAAGACAGAACCACAACACGGCTATAAGTCGAGTTTTTAGATCTATACATGAATGTAAAATGTTAGAAAGACAGGGCAGCCTCACTAGACCAGCATGCACTGCAGCCAAAAGACACGCGTCTTGTGTTTGTGCCGCTGCTCACTTTTTCTACAATGGAAAAAAAAAAAGTCTTGTTTTCTCCTGTTCTTGCTCTTATGATGATGGTATCACTATTGCTCTCACCACCTACACGGAACATCGACAGGTGAAAACAACACGCTCGCAAAGCCCTCTGTGGGGACTGTTGAACTTATTCCTGGAAACATGAGATCACCGACTGAGGTGGAGGAAGGTGCACAATGCAGGCGAAGGAAAGTCTGTACACCACAAATACAATATCTCATCACGCGATGACTCCTGGAAAGCATCAAACATCACACGCTGACAAACGATAAGAATGAGTGCAGACAACTGTAGTTCGCAGGAGCTGATTGTGAAGCTGAAGTTTAATTTCCTGTGAATGATGCTCCAGAAAGCACAGTATGAGCATTGTCTTTGTCTGGTTTCAGGCTCCACCGGCCATTTCATGACATCTGCGGTCAAACTGCAAATGCAGTATTTCTTGCAAGACTTGTAGTATTTAAGAAGAAGATGTTTGTTCATCGAGTACAGTCGGATGTTTTCTATCTCACATTGAGTCACCCCTAAACCGAGAGCCCTGTCACAGAGAGCAAAGTCAGGCATGCGGTTACTGCAGGAATCCAGCTATTAGTCAGCAACACCGATCACTTTCCAGGAACTGAGTACCTGTGAGTCCACAGTCAGACTTCTCATAGCGCGCTGTCTCCCACACACGCACAAGTTTGGTTTACTTTAAGCCTCTCTGATCTCGATGAAAACCATGAGCTAAATTCTGTCTGTTCTGCGCCTCTGCAGCACCTGTCGGACATATGATGTTCCATATGTGGCGGCGCTCTGCGGAAGAGGGCCGCTCCCCTCTGTAGATATAAAAGAAAGAAAGTAATGAAAACACAATGATTCTTGGTTTGCACGCTGGACTTTGAAATCGTTCACCATGTTTCATGTCAGTCAGTAATTAGTGTGAGCAGAGCTGCTCAGTGTAAGAGGAAGTGGCCTCCTTGTCCTCATTAGTAACAACATGGCTCAGGGTCCGACATGTGTTTCTCAGGATATTTCTGATTCTTATCAAATCCAGTAAAATCAGATTTTCATGCAGCCTTTTAGAAACCTTATATTGGGCTCAGAGTTGCTGATGCTGAACCAGAGGTGTCTACCCGCTGTGCATTTTACAAAATCTTGAAGAAACCAGTTGTTGTTGGGTTTTTTTTTTTTTTTTTTATAACTATGAATAACTTTATCTTCCTCTCCAGCTTTTACTAACCGGTCTGATGGCTTAAATCTTCCATCTCTTCAACATTTGATGCACTCGATTTTTTTCTACTCTGAGTTGACACGACGTGGGCAGTCCTCTGGCTTCACCAATCACATTTTCCCAAATGACATGATGTCAGCTGGTTTGGACAGGAAGTCTATTGTTGTCCACTCCCTTTTCCCTTTGGTTTTCAAGTCAGACTTTCTCACGCCTCATTATTTACAGTTCCCCTATTGTGGGGTCTGGTTATTTGTGGGAAAAGAAATAGACCCAGCATGTGAACGTACCTATAATTTCCGACCTTTTCTTACCGAAACACTTGAAGTCGGAGAAGGGGATAGCCTAAGTGTCTTTATCTCCGGGTATAATAAGAAATCTATGATGTGAAAGTTAACACAGCCTTGAGAAATTCAATGCGGTCCATGTTATACATAAGAATACTTTTATAGCCTCATTAAAAACACATCAAGGTATGAATTAAAGCCCATCAATAGTCTGGCAGGAAATGCAATCTCCTGCCTGCACTTGAACTAACCTCCCTGCTGAAAGATATCTGCAGGCTATAATATTCCTGTCGAGACCTGCCTTGTGTTCGTGGGTCATATTACAGTGACTTTATCGTACTGTCGGGTATTTTCTGTTTCCTATGATGTCATGCAATTCCTGTAAACTGTACCGGGTAAGAATGTAGCCAGGGGGATGAGTCGAGAGTTTCACTAATTAAATTGCTATTCTTGCAACAGACTATTACGGGAGGACCTGCCCCTGTTAGTTATTTCCTCTCACTTTATTTCATGCATCGGTAATGCACAGTGATACTGTAGTTCGGAGATTGCTGTTTTGATGAAGACTAACAGCTAACGCAAAGATGTGCACAGTACAGAATGTTTCAAATGTAGACTACAGTGACAGATAAGCACTATAATAAAAAGGAATAGTTCACACAGAAAATAAAACTCAGTCATCATCAACTTGGTGCCCCCATGCCTATGGAAAGTCAAGTTAAGTTTTGTAGTTCTCAAAACAATGGCCAGCGTTGCAGCATTCTCCCAAAAACCTGAAGCGGACGGGCACTTGTTTTAAAAAGTTATAAAACCAGTGAAAAAAGAGATCAGAGCCTCCGCACAGCTCATCCGGTGTAATCCAAATCCCTAAAAGACCCAGGATCCCAAATTGATTTAAAAAGTTATTATAGTTTACACCCTTTCTTCACTGTAGCGGCTGAGCCAAACATTATTAGCATGCACAATGTCCGGGGTGGGTGCACACGCACGAACACGCATCAGGATGTAAACAAGATAAATAACATTTTAGCTCAGCAGTTACGGTGAAGATTTGGGCCTAAAAAGGGTGTAAACAACATCTTCCAGAGACGTCTTACTCTGAAGGAGCTCTGTAGGGCCATTTGGTGTTTTTTGTTTTGGTTGATTTTCCCCATCTATTTCAGTTGCTCAGGAGAATACCACAGCGCTGTTTCGCTGTGAAGCTCCAGAAATGTATTGTGAACTTCAAAAGCTCACTCGACTTTCCACCAGCACGAGAGTGAGTAGCCGAGATAATGACAGAATTTTTCACTATTGGGTGCACTGTTCCGCTCCAGATATGCTTCATGACATGAAAAATATTCCCTGGTGAAAAATAATTAGCCTGATATGTTAGCTACACATTCTTAAAAGCATAAAATCACGCGTTGTGCCACCCACAGAGTGTGTGCATTACAGACTGCTACCTACCGTGACAGCTAACTTCTGGTTGGCTGTCTGGCTGACTTGATTTAATCTTGCAGCTTTTCCAGGCGTGCCAGATTTCATTGGAACAAACGGTTCAAATTCTGACATTCAAACGAGTCATTTCTCGAGAGTTGTGATGCTTAAAAAGAAGCCACTTCTTTCACAATGTGAGCCAATGGAAGAAAAGTCTTTTTGGGCCCCGGTGCTTCAGGTGATGTTGTAATTACACGGTTTGGCCTCTACACAGGCTATTCCTAATGGCTTGGTCCAACCACTAGATGCACAGCTAATCACGGCAGCCACAGTTCGCAGCAGTTAGGGGTCACCCAGCGGATAGGCCTTATGCTGCCCCCTGTTTAAGTATGAATTTGAAAGGTGGCTTATTCTTAACTATAGCAATAGCTGCATTTTGGGAAATACACTTATTCACTTTCTGTTAGATAACAGTCTTCGTATCTTTCCTAGTACGAGTACGAGTCAGCAGGACTTCTGTAAAGTTGTGATGTCACAACTACACAGTCGCCGCCCTCAGCAGAGCTGTGGTTACATTAATACTGTCAGAGCTGATGCATAGATTTATACTGAAGGACTGAATACCAGATGGAAACTTGGTGCCCATTCAAACATATGAGAATTGCAATTAGAAGATTCCTGGCTTCTGCATTTACTTCCTGGTTAAATGCAGCCCACTGAGAATGTCCAGCTGACCAGGTCCGCAAGTTCATCTGTAGACTTTATATTGTAATGACATCACAGATAGTCAACGTTGCTTACAGTTCTTGGCGTTCTGTCAACAGTTTTACAGATGTCTCTTTTATAACGGCGGTCTATGGGGGTAAAAAAATACTTTTTTAGGCTGCAGGGGATTTTTTTTTTTTCTGCAATACCCCGTGTAACCACCAGGCCACTGAGATAGGTCGGAAGCAAAGCTGAGCAGATGCAGCAGCTCCTGCTCAGGCCTGTGAGAGCTGACCAATCAGAGCAGACTGAGCGTTATCTGGAGGGGGGGCTTAAAGAGACATGCACTCGAACAGAGCGCTCAGACAGGAGGCTGAATGGAGGCGCACAGTGGACGCTATGAGAAGAAGAATGTGCTTTATTTGGTGAACATTTTCTAGCGGACATCCAAAATAAAAGCACAAACCTGAAAACGAGCATAACATGGGACCTTTAAGTTGATTTTTTAAAAAGAGTGAGTTATTTTGGTTTTTTTTTCAGGCTCAGAATGAGTCTGGATTTCCTCCTCGTGCCTCAAGACGCAACACCACTGACGCTCAAAATGGTGATTTTCCTGTTTGGTTTCCTATTTTTATGAATGAAGGCGGAGGTCGTGCGGGCCTCTGTCGTGTTCCGCTTCCAACCACCAGGGGGTAGAGCGGCACGCAGAAAGAACAGCCTCCGACCTCTCTCACTGTTCAGGGCTGTGTGTGCGTGTGTGTGTGTGTCTGTACACGTGTATGCGCGCGCGTGCGTGAGTGTGTGTGTGCGTCTCCACAACATAAAGGCGACGTTCAGGGCGAAAAACTTGCAATTCATGGCATGGAGGAGTCAGCGGGCAGCCGCAGCCCTGTGATCTGTGCTCGGTGAGGTGGATGAGGAGCGGATCACGGTCTGAAGCCACTTCTCACCGAGCCGATCAGCACACAAGCCTGCCTCGGCTAAAAAAGCTCGCTCGAGTCGAGTGCTGTCCTCATTTGTTGTTTTTTCTCTCTCTCTCTTTCCCCCCGCTGCTCCCCTGTCTTCTCTTTTCGCGTGAAATCTGAACCCACCATCCGCGGAGGTTATTTTTTTGTTGGTTTGTTTTGGGGTTTTTTTTTTTCCTGTCTAGTTCGTATGGCAGATTGAAGCAAACTCAGTATATCCAGAGAAGAAGAGAGAGAGAGAGAGAGAGAGGAGGGGGGCAGAAAAAGAAAGAAAGGAAGAGACATTCGGGCTCTCATGCTGCAGCGTTTCAGATGCCTTCAACTTTGAGCCACAGGGACAACCCCTAACCTCTGTTTTTACACGAGGGGGGACAGACGCGCAGACATCTCCGTCATCTTCCACTTTCATGAGAAGGACTCGCCTCGGCTACGGGCTGATCGGAGACTACGCGGGGACCATGGCAGCTACTTTATCGGCGGATGAAGAACAGGTAGGCCCCGAAGATCTTTTTGGGTTTTTTTTCTTTCTTCTTCTTCTTCTGCTTCTTCCTTTTTTTTGTCTGTGTCACATCGCCTCCGTAACGCCTCCAACCCCCTCGGCCCCACCTGGAGGTACTTTGGCCCTGTGCGTTTGGCGTGTTGCGCACCGGAGGCGAGCGGCGGTGTGCGCTGCGCAATGGATCCGTTGCGAAACAAGAGCGGAGCGGAAACATTGTATCGATTTCTGGCGCTTTATTGCTCCGGTTGCATCACTGCCAGTTCCTCTCCAGCGGCTCAAGCTCAAGCCCGAGTGTTGCGAAACAGGCCGAGCGCTCGCCTCCATCAGCCCCCCCGAGCAGATGTAAAATATCCGTGTCGGCTCTTTTTTTTTGTTGGGGGGGTTCATTCGTGGGTACGGACCGTGACATGACGCCGGGGGGGAGAGAGAGCTGGAAACGCTCTCTGGCTTCCACATTTGGCCCATTCAGGAATGTATACAGTAGAAAACTCCGCTTGTGCTCTCACGCTGCTGATGTGGCTGTGAAAGAACTCCCATCCAAGTATGTTTAATGAGGCATCCATTCACACGTTTGCACCCGATATCACGGGGGAGGAAATGCGTTTTAAAGGAGCACTATGTGGTTTTGATGTTTTACTATTTTGATGAGGGAATAATAAAAACTCAACTTCTCAATGAGCTGCTCTCAGAGGAAAATATGTCCCCCAGAACACCGTTTGAAGCTAGAAAGCTGGTCGGGTGAGCTTAGTTAGTCGTGGAAGTTAAGACAGTTTGTTTATTTAGTTTGTTTTTAGGCATGAAACAAAAATCAGTCAGTGAAGATGTTTGGCTTCTGATTCAAATGTCTTCCCCAAAACTACATGTTGCACTTTTTTTTTCAATTTGACCGTTCTGACCTTTTAATGTGAGATATCTCTCCTAAAAAAAAAAGGGGGGAAAAAGCTGTTGATGTTATCCCCTGCACACGTTATCAGAATAAAGATTTTGGTTTAAAATCTCAAAGCGTTCTGATCAAGTGAAGAAATTGATCTTCTTCCATAAGCGATTTAATCCAAACTGCAGGTTGTCTTTCTCAGTTTATCACTGATCTGAAGAAAGTAGGGTATGCAACTGGCGAATCTGCCGATCAGTCGATTAGCCTAGACTACACTTTGATTTTATCAACAGGGGGGAAAAGGTCCTTTTCACAGTACTGTAGCTGTCAGACAGTCATCAAGCATATATTTGAATAATCGCTTGAAAAAGCAGACTGTGAACCGATTATCAAAATGATTTGCTGATTCATTTCCTTCACACTGACTGATGTCAGTAGTAGAAAACCTGCAAATTTTACCTTTTGAGAAACAGAAACTACTTATTTCCGTCAATCGATTAACTTAATAATCATTTCAGTTTGTGTGTTATGCACCTGTATAATGTCTCATGGATTGCTGAATCTTCCCAGGTCAGCCTTCATTGCTAAACTCATATTTATTGAATTATCGATTGGCCTGCAACTAACAGTTACTGCCATTGTCGATTTAATCTGTTGATCGTTTTCTAGATGAATACATTTGTTGTTGAATAAATGGCCTAAAATGTCGATCAGTCCTGTATTGTTCTGCCCACCACCCAAAGACCTTCAGTTTACTGCAGGGGAGGAGCAGAGAAACCAAAAAATATTCACATTATAGAAGCTGGAATTGGCTAACTACATGCAACCAAGAGTGAATGATGGCTCTGTACACAGACTAGCAGTCAGTTACATTCTCTAAATCCATGTGTGATTTCATTCGGAGTCTTCTTCTTCAGTGCAGGTCGGGCTCGTGCCTTCTCTTCCCGCTGACTACTCTCATCATCTGGCCAGCAGAAAGCCTTATCTGGCTACTCCATTTCCTGTGTGAGCCAGGGCCCCCGCTAGGGTACCGGACGCCCTCATTACATCCACAGCCTTGTGGGGGGTGTTTGGATGGAGTGTGTGTGTGTGTGTGTGTGTGTGTGTGTGTGTGTGTGTGTGGCAGGGTGGCTCTCTCGGGAGTGTACACGGGTGCAGTGGAACTTCATTCTAAAGGCAGCTGTTAAAAGCATTTCCACTAGACTCGGGGGAAGGGGGAGTTTATGAGTTACAGAGTGTGTGTGTGTGTGTGCGCCTATGTCTATCATGTGCTTTAGAGAGAGAGAGTGTATGTGTGTGTGCAGTCTACTCCCAGGAAGCAGTGTAGTGAGAGAAATTGAGGAATAAAGAGAGTGACGTTATTGACTTCCTGTTTTGGTATCGACCCGTGCCAAATGGAACTCGCTAAAGTGCCGCTCGGCAACAACAGTCCTATATTTGTAAATAGATTAGCGTAGCATCTGTAATCAAGTAGATACTGGAAAGACGATGTCCTGGGCAGCCATGACTCGTCTTAAAACGTTATAATAAAGAAATGCATCTGCCCCGTCCGTGCGACCGAGGTGTAATTATAGTGCGCAGTCACCCTCCACAACTTCCCATAACCCTTCAAATGAATGTCTTTTAGCTGAGACATTAATAGAGTCACCATGTACAGCGTGACTCCGTCTCGCTGGAATTTGGATATAATAGACAGCATGTCAATACTGAGACATTAATGACCAATTCTGGTAGCAAAGAATCGTGATGATAGTTGGTAACCAATAAAAACAAATCAACTGTTGTGCCAGTAAGCCAGCATGTAAAACAAAAGACATCGCCCTGACATTGACGCATCCAAATGAAATGCAGTAATGAACCAGAATGGTACTCAGTAGAGTGCATACCTCCCCCAAAACCCAACAGTCCCCTTATAGATATATATAAAAAAATAATTATTTTCTGGAAAATTGTAACCTTTTGTGGCCCTTTTCAGTAATAAAAACACAAGACAGTGGTGCGCAGCAGACACAGTTGTTATTGTAAACCCTATTTTGTATATTTACAAAGAAAACACATTCTGCGGTGTGCAACATTGCACAGTGAACAAAATATTAAAAACCATCCTCAACATGTGTGGTCATGGTTAGCAGCATGAAGCTGGAAGGATTCAACAGTGTGGGCAGTGTATAAAAAAAAAAGCCCAAATAGAAGGTGGTGGGATGGAGCTCAGCGTGAAGCTCGTAGGTGGTTTCTGAAATGGAAATGGATGAAAGCGTAAATATGATTAAGAAAGATGACCCTTTGATTAGCCAGGGTTAACATTTGTAATTGAGTTATGGCTCTCGTGAAACATTGACTAAGCGAGGGTGAACAGCCCACAGGACCGTAGTATTGCCTGTGATGGTGAAATGAATCCTGTTCAGCTGTCGCTTTCAACTACAAGTGCTGAACGTTGATGGTTCCAGCTTCTCAAATGTGAAGATTTGTCTACGTACAGTAGGTGCAAGGCTGTTAGGAAATCGTGAAAAGGAGGGAACGCCTGCACGTTTACTCCGTGACACAGAAGCTTGATGAAAACCATCTTCATCGGGTCAAAGTGAAAAACTTTATCAAAAAAAAACAAAAAAACGACACCCACATTTGTACATCGTGCACACCAACGAGCAGATCAGCTCTGTGATGACAGGTGTGGTTCATCATCTTAATAATAAATATGCAGAACATTCAACAGCACATCTGTATTCACCAAAATACATTTAAAAAGAAATACAAAACCCATTATCAAAAAAAATCACACATAACTGTTGTATAAAATTAAATGTTTTGTCAAATCAGAATCACAGTTGTCTCGTGAATCAAGATCCAAGATCACCTGCCGCAAATATATTAAAGAGAACACTTATTTTTCAGGGTCAGGACGATGTTTTTAATTCGAAAACGCTCCTTGAAAATGGTTATTTTTTAACATAATCCCGTGTTTTGAAATCAAACTATTCCATCCTCATATTTGTTTGTTGTCTCCTGGTGTCTCACACCAGACATGAAGTGGACCGAAGCTACTGTTGACAAAACACATAATCGGAGTTGATATGAATAGCTGGTAAAAAAAAAAAATTTTTTTTAAAAACAACAACATTGGTTGCTGTGGATAAGTCTGTAAACACTCATAATTGCATTTATTGTAACAATTTAGACGTGATGGGGAAATGTTTGATTTAGTAACTTCATTGAAAGTTCTTTTAGTTTTACTTTTACAAAACTGTATGAGCTCTGTGGATCAAAGGGGCTCTATGTAGTTTGGGAGAAACTCAGAATTTTGCAGTACAATGTAGTAATGAAGTATCAATGAAGTGATAATACAAACTCAGAAATGTTTTATTTTTTCCACAACTGAATGAAATAGCTGTTTTCAGTTGCGGCCCCTGCCTCCCTCCGGGAGCAACGTTTCTCCAATTCAATAGTTATTCCTTGTTGTAGCAGGTTTTCCGGGGCAGGGTCAACATATGTGGACCTGTGGACTTGCTTTTAGAACTATTTGGCGAAGAACCAACCGCAACTTCATCCAATTACTCACCGCAAAGCAGGTCCCAGCCACAGTGAACCTAATCATTTAGTTATCGACGGTCACTGTCAACGCCGCCGATGAAAAACCCCTGACAGCAAACAGGATTACGTAACGTCAGACACCATCTGTTTACAGTGTCCGCGTCAGTATTTCAGAACAATCCGAGGATGTAAAGTCAACAGAACCAGTAAAGAATAAAAATTGTAAAAAAATACAATAAAAAAAAGACTTATTGTGATCAGAGATGCACTCTCTCTGACCTCTCAGTCTATTTAGATTCTTGTCGGGCAGCGCGAGCCGGAATGAAGCGTTTTAAAATCTGTTATCAGGAACTTTGAGGAAAAACTCTTCTTCCATATCAGAGCTGGAGTGAGCCAGGCAAATATTTATGCATCCTCCAGGAATTGAAATAAGTCACTCCTCCGCAGCGAGTCTTCCAGTGCAGTCTGGTGTGCTATCATGAAAACAAACCGGTTCATCCTCAAATTCCACTCTGGCGGATATGGCCCCTAGTGCAGAAAAACCAAACAAGACCGGCTTCTCCAGGAACAGAGGGTCACTGCCTGGAGTTGGCAGGCTCTCCTTAAAAGGCTAAGAGAGAAAGAGCAGCTGTCAGAACAGTGAAATCTTGGAAACCCGAGTGTACCTGACAGCAATCTGACAGGAAGTTGTCTTTGGCCAACAGCGACGGATTAAGGCTTCGCAGTGCAACAACAAGGAGCAGACGGCTCACGTTCAGCCGGACTGGTGGACTTTTTTGTTAAAAGGCAGGAACCAGAAAAGTGTATTATTCTTTAGGTAAAGTCTAGAATATTCTTATGGCCATAAACAACTGAAGTTCACAAAGACAGTGACGCTGTAGATCCACACAACTACAAAGTGCAGAAACAAAATACGCATTTATTCCCCAAGAAGTAATCCTTGGTAACCTTTTCACTCAAAACATTTTCAGAAGCATCTCCAGATTGTTTGTCTTGTCGACATCATATCATATTAGTCTCACTGCAGTCTCCCTAATCGATGCGCTGACGGAAAGATTTAAGATGTCCAATATTTTGATAAGTGATTTATTGTTTCAGTCATTTGAAAAATGTTGAACACATTTGCTGTTCTAGCATCTGTAGGTTAGGCAAAGGCAGCAACTGGAAGGCATCATTTCCAGCTCTGAATCTCACTAAATCATTTTTGTAATAATAAGACAAATCAGTGCTCTGGCTCACGGGTGTTTTTTCTGTCCATCTGGTTTCGTAAGTCGACGGTTTTGTTTTGCAGCAGTCCAGCTTGAACCAACTTGAACTGAGCTGTCATTTAGAGGACGGGAGATTTAATTCAGCCGCTCATCAATCTTCTGAGGCCCTGAGCCGTCGTCTTCTTTGTGATTTCCAACCAGATCAGTGGCTCCATTAATTGCACACCCACCTAGCTCAGAGGATTTGAAAGGACCGACGGCGAGTTTCACCCAGTGACCCAGTGGAAGTTGGATGAAAGGGAGAGGAGAAACTACACAAAAAACATGTTTAAGTAACACTTCTCGCTTGTCTTCTTCAGTGACTGGAGCTGGCTAAGCTGCAGGGCCATCATGGAACACTTAGGTCATGTGGTCAGAGTATTCTCTGCCGGGGGATGTGGATGACCTCCCTTGATCTTTCTCTTTGCCGTCTACAGCAATTCAGACCCTTTTCCGAGTCAATGCTGTGACTACTTCGGGTCTGGTGTCCACATGCAGATGTCAGAATGCTGTATCTGCCAAAGACACAACGCAAAGTGGAGCTTTTTATTTACAAATACTTTACAAAAGTAAATAATGTACTTCCTTGCTGAAACTTGGCATAGTTCTAGCCTACTTGACTTGAAATAGACACCTAGTTAGATATTAAAATAGTGTGAGTTTTCTCGTTGGACCATTGTAATGCCCCTGTAGATTAAATACCAGACTTAGAATAGCCTATGAATTTCTCCATTGGCACGCTACAACACAATATTGCATCAAATACGTCATTGTAGGAGCAAAGTGTGTAGATCATGGGTCTGAAATATTGACTAGTCACCTGAAAAAAGTCAGTGTTTTATGCCAGTATTGTTGAATCAGCTCAGAAAGATCAGAGATCCATGCTCTAATTCACAGAAAAGCTCAGAGTCCGACGAACGCCCCTCCACATTTCTCCCCATGAGAATCGGATATGAACCGACGTCAGCCCTGTCAGGTGCAATCATCCCTCATCCCTTGCATGTTAAGGCATCTGAACAGAGCAGAAGCTGCAGGCCCTCCTGTCTGTGAAAGCACTGGCTTTCCTGAGGGGAGACAGTGGCATCCTGTCTTTAGGCCCAGCGCTCGTCAGTGATCGTTTTGTATTCCTAAAGAGCCGCGGACTCCCAGAACTTGACTTCCTGTCTCCCTCGCCTGCCCCTCCGCCGCTGTGGCTCGGCAGAGAAGCGGAACCCTGTGTTTAAAGTGTGAGCTTTCACTGCCTCCTCTGTCGCCTTTTGACGATTCACTGGGTGCTGACTCGCTAACTCTGCGGGTGCGGAGGGTGGTGGGGGTGGGTTCCTGAGGGAGAGTATAATAAGAGCAGAGGGGACAGGAAGCCTCTGAAAGACTGCTGGCTACATGCACAAGTTATTCACAAGATGGGGGGGAAGGCCTCTATGGCGAACACCATTTCCAAATTACAAGTGCAGTGTATGATATGAATTTGATCAGTAACATTATGTCCGATTTAACAGTGTAAGCTAGCAAACTCATCGTTAATTGATTAGCCTAACCTTTGCCTTGACAGCCTGAATCTTTACCCTTAGTTTCTAATTTCAGCCACCACAGGCAGCTGTTTTCAGTGTGAAAGCTATATAAACTGAGCGTTTGCTTACCTTACCGCCACGAAGTGGCAGACAGAACAGTTAGCCGCTTACTGGTGAACGAAGAGGTCCATTCAGTGGCTGAGGAGCCAGATTTGGTGAGTTGGTAGAGACCAAAACAGAGCTAAAAGAAGAGTGAAAATTGGATTATATTCACTAGGTGCCTAAGTGAATGCTAATGTTTCTATATCTCCAGGAAGCTTCACCAACACTGATATTTCTTTTTTACAAATATTGCAAAAAATCACACTAGACTTAAAGCTGAAGTGGAAACTAGCAAGAAAAGACTAAACTGTGAAAGCTACTGCCCTGTAGCTCTCACTAGCCAACTGGGACATGTGTCAGCGGTTATTTGGCTACTCCACGCACCCTCTCAGCTATGCTAGGATAAAAATACCCAAACAACTCTGTTAATACCACAATCACATAAACACAAAAAAAAATAGCCGTCACAAACATACCTCCGCATGACAATGCTACCCAGCTTTAAAGTAACTGCTTGCTGCTGTAGGTGTGCTCTGTGCTAACGTTAGCCTCAGACGCTAACTGTATCCAACGACCTCGTGTCTTACTCACATGATTATAATAAACGTAAACGATGAATATGGTTCTTGTTAGCACTCACCACTGTCAGGCTAACAAGTTTTGCGATTTCTCTTCCAATTTTGAGCAAAGTAGCTCGCTAATAGCTTAAGCAACACATCCACCAAGCCTAGTGGAAGTCTCTCCTCATGCTTAATCAGTTATTTTATTTCTCAGAACATTTGATTTGTAGATTGACGTCAGTGTTTCTACAAACACAACCAATGATGCGTCTAGAATTATTTACCAACCCTAGCTTTTGTCCTCAGAAATCTTTTGCCTTCCTGGGGCTGCAGCCAGATTTCACAAGAAACTCACCAGCATCTTCATCCTGACACGTGAAAGCTTTACCATTACATGGTTTAATGGCCAATTAATCATCGTCATCCCGGTGAAGAGGAATAGAAGACCGAAATTGTGTTCTGAAAACAAATCAAACTTCCGACCCTATTAATTTCATTGCCACCTGTGTCATCCTTTCAGCAAACATGATTTATGTGGTTGCCAGTGAAGAACTGCTTTATTAGCCGATGCCTCAGCACTTGCCAGCTGCAATTAACAGTCTCAGGATGTTGCCCTGTCATTATTGCAGCGTCATGTCATAAACACCATTCCAGCAGGATTCCATCCTCTCCCCCTCTCTTTTATCATTCACTCACTTTGTTCACTCTGAACTGGAAGTTTCCTCTTACTGAACAAAACCCCCCATTTACATGTGTCGCTCCTTGTTCATTTTAGCGCAACCATTCACCGAATTTCTTTTTTTCGTGGCTCCCAGAAAGTGCCCAAACTTTCCCCAAGATAGCTGCGGTTAGCACACGTGATGAACCAGCAAAACTGAGAAATAACTTGTGTGAAACCCGTCCTTATGGGTGGCTGCACAAATTATAGTTCACACATTGCGAGCGCGGCTCCGCTCATCCTTCAGACTATACAGCAGCATGCGAAACGCCACCATAGAAACGTCTCACCAGGCCATAACATTATCAAATATTCTGCGAGGCTTTAGATAGCACTTCCTCTGAGGATGTATCGAGTTTAAAGCCCAGTTTCACTTCCTTCCTCTTTGACCCTTTCGATTATGTGAGTACAACGTTTGTGACCACATCTGTGTCTGTTTCAGGCTACCAGGCAGTTTCTGGAGGAAATCAACAAGTGGACCAGTCAGCATGGAGTGTCGCCATTGTCCAGGGAATTGGCCGTCAAGTTCCTCATGGCTCGCAAGTTTGACGTCCTCCGGGCCATCGAGCTATTCCACAGCTACAGGGTAAGAAGACATAAGACGCATGGAGGTGGGCGCTCCGCATGTGGGTGTTGGCTTTTGCTATTTCATTTTTTAATGTCAGCATATTAATTAGCTGACCAAGTGAGCAGTTTGCACTATAATCACTTTATCAACCCCTACGGACTGCACACTAGGTCACAATATTTAGTCAAGCAAATTTTGGTAATTATAAATATGCAAATGTGTCCTTATTTGAGAACATTAGGCCAAGTTCTAAAAACTCTAAATCATTCCCACCGGGTCGACACTGGAGGTTGGAGCTTTTAATGAGACAGTTGAAAATAATTATTAAGTAAAATCTGCTTCTTGTGAAGCCTGGGTATCTTTTGAAACTTCAGCATTCAAGACACACTTTATTTATTTTGTTGTACCTTAGTTTTGGATAAACATTTCAAATCTTTTTTGTGCATGTGCAGAAATCAATGCAGTATTCTTAAAAGCTTGTGAGAGAAGTATTCAGCCACTTTACTCAAGTAAAATTATTACTAACACACTGAAAACACTCTAATACGAGTAAAAGTACCGGATTCAAAACAAGTAAAATCATTTTACTTATAAACAAAATGTACTGTTGTTTTGCAGAAAATGGTTCCTAAGTAATAGAGGTTTAAGGTAATATTAACCTCTTTTTATACTGTTGGGTTGTTTAATCTACAACAATTAATTATATCCTATAAAATAATCCTATGTTTGGAGGATTACTGTCTTGTGAGAGCCACATATCTCTGAAAAGTCACCTCCCCACGAGCTCAGAGAAACAGCCTGTTTTCAGCTTTGTGACGATGCATTTTCCAGCTGATCTTAGAAAAAGTTTTTAAGTAGTTGATCTCGCTCAAGAGGCAGGAAAATGGTCTCAACCTTTAAAAAATACCAAATTCGACTGGACAAAGAGGTGATGGAAAATTGTGACTGAAAATTAACTCGTAACTAAAGCTATTATTCTTTTTACTACACCTCAGACGGAAATATGATTGCAAAGTTGCCTTAAATGGAAATAATCAAGTAAGTGGTATCTCAAATTTGTACTTGTATATGTACTGCACTTGAGTAAAAGTACATAGTTACATTCCACCAATGGAAAAACTTGATGCGAGAAAAGTTAACTTGTGCAAAGAATAAATAAAGAAGCCTAAACATTCAAAATCATCCACACATTTTTGGTTGTACTCTTTGTTTATGTTGAGATTTGATACTCAGCCCTGTGAAACAAAAAATTGTGAATATCACAAAGCCAGAATACATAACCCTGTCACTGTGCAAAAAGGTGTTGTTTATCAAATACTTCTACCTTTTTTTTCTTTCTCATAAGTGGGTCAAGGCAGCGAGGCCTCGGGGACAGTGATGCTCGAGGCAGAAGCTCTGGTTTCTGTCCACAGATTCCACCAAAGCCAACAAACACCCAAAACCTCCGCGCTTTGATATCTCCGACCTATCGGAGAGCCAGAAGAGGCGAACCCGTCTCAGCTATAACTCGGGTTGTTTTGGTGAAAACATAGTTTCCAGTTTTCTGGAAACATGTAACTCATGAGTGTACACACACTCTGTTTCAAGTTATCAGACTAATCTACACCCACAGTGGAACAATGTGTCTGCTTTGTTTTTCTTGCTTATCTCACTAAAAGTCAGTCACTGTTTCCACAATTTATTGTAAAATACGAGCCTCTTGTTTGGGCGATGGTGACACGTAACTGCAGTCTACTATCTCTTCAAATGATTTCAGATGAACAGAGATAAGTGGTGACATATTACAAAGGACAATGACTAAAATCAAGACGGCATACGATGTCGCGTCCCACAATCCTCGTTATATCTGCCGCATTTGGCATTTAAAAGCTATTTGCACCGAAAGATTAGTGGTCGAACGAAACGGAGGCCGACTCAGAGGTAGGAAGGTAGATGACATGGAGGCACACTTCACTACACCCACAGCACAGGAACACGAGGCCTTTTCATTGAATACATGTCTTCAGAAGCCAAGTAAGAGATTGCTGGAACAGATGCACCAAAACCCTGGAGCCAGACACACACACACACACACAC
>CAEMYA010000045.1:2534251-2695497 GCA_903131615.1 Diplodus sargus | reverse complement strand
CACACACACACACACACACAGTATTAAACACTGGGAGGGGATGTCTCAAGAAGCAGCATGCAGGCTTATTCAGCCTCCCAGAGAGCTCAGAGCTTATCACGAAATAAGTGTTCATCGGTTGGTACAGCTGAGGTTATGAGTTATGAGGACAGAGTAAATGAGGAACATGAAGTTTCACAGCCCTCGCGCAATACAACATTGATGGAGCTGATTATTTTCCAATGTATGGCTGATAAGGGTCGACACGTGGATCCTCTGTACATTGGCTAATTTAGTTTTGGGCTGTTTTTGAGCAGCTCCAACATTGAGCAACGTTCTTGAACATTGTTCTTCTCCTTTTTTGTTTCCTGTTTGTTTGTTTGGTTGTTTGTTAGGCTTTTAACCACTGCCTTCTGGAGAACAGAGAATTGAAACCATTCTGAAAACATGCATTCTAGTTTTTCTATAGCAGCTGGCTGTATATCTGCAGTAGGGTCCAAAAGTCTGAGGCCGTTAGTTGACATACTTGCCTTTTGCATTACTTGTTTCATTACAAATGATAATATAAGCCTAATAATTCGTGACTGAAAAGTTCAATCTAATTTCGGTATATCGTAGTATTTGGTATGTCCCACTTTTGCTTTAATGACTCGAGCTGGCATGGACTCCACAAGTTTGCACCGACTGAACCACACTGAACGTTTATGTGGGCACTTGAAGACTGAGAAAGCCAAGCTTTTTGCAAGAACTTTTACTGAACACTGTCCAATCCTGCTGGGATAACATGAGTCATCAACTTTCACAGAAACTTGTGGAGTCCATGCCAGCTTGACTACATGCTGTCATTTAAGCAAAAGGGGAACATACAAAATAGATATTGTGAAATGTTTGGACATTTTTTGAAGTTTCACTTAAACCGTTAGTGAGCTTATATCATAATTTGTAGTAAAATAAATGGTATCATATTTGAAACGATTGCAAAATAGGAGCATTTTGACTTGTGGTCTCAGACTTTTGGACCCACGGGAGGTCATCTGATTTTGTGCCACAGCTGGGAAAAAGATAAGTGCAGTCTTAGGAAATACTGAGGGCCAATTATAATCTGGTATTTTGTAATTTCCCCTTTTGCTTCAATGACAGCATGCACTCCAGCTGGCATGGACTCCACAGGACCGTGTAACTCTGTCATGTCATGCTGGGATAGCATGAGTCATGGCAAAGCCTCGTGTGATGTCACAAACAGCCTGGCTTTCTCAGACATCAAGTGCCCCCATTTATGTTCACTTGGGTCGAGGACAAGCGACTGTGGAGTCAGCAAGTTCTGTACAAGCTTGTGGAGTCCATGTCAGCTGGAGTGTATGATGTCATTAAAGTAAAAGGGGAACATGCAGACTACTTGAATACTCTGAAATTCACAGACATTTTTTCAAAGATTCAACTTTTCACTCAAACTGTTAAGCTAATGTCATTTGTAATGGAAAAAAATAGTATAGTAAAGGATTTTGACTTGTGGTCTCAGACATTTGGACCCTACTGGACATTTAGAGGCCACTTGATTGTACACCCACAGCTGAGAACAAGATAAGAGCAGTCTGAGGACTCGCTGAGGACAGATTAGAATCGAATGTAACAGAAAAGAGATGTCTGTTCCCTAAATATCACAGAAATAGCAGTCGGTGACCTTGGTGATATTATTACCATCAAACCGGAAAAATGATGATCAAGAGGAAGCCTCCGGGGGCAGGGCCTGCAGGTCTCATTTACTTTATGATCTCAAAATAACATCTAGATAATAACATAATCAAGACCTTCTCCTCCGAGTCAATTCGTAACTACCGGGGAGTTGAGGATAGTGTCTCATTTTCTCCCTAAATGGTCTACGCTGCTCTAAATTGCAATTCTGGCCAAATCTGAACATGCAAAGTGGGATTTATCTGCTCAGATCTGCTCCGGTTTATCCACTGGAGCTAACGGAAAGTTCCCAGACGTCTCGCACAGACTCTATAATGACCTGAATAGCTTCAAGACGTGGCAGGATTTTACCACCTACCTTTTTTAGAGCAAAGTCGCTTCAATCACCAAGGTGGGTTCTTATTTCTCCAATGAATAGTTGGCCTGCATAAAAGCGACTCATTTATGAAAGCCTCGAATGTGACTTTGAAAAGGATTAGTCTCCCCTGCCACGCCACAGTTCATTTAACTGGGTTTAATGCTGCGTCAGCACCAGCAACAGAGGCCGGGTACAAGTAATTTGTCAGAACAAACTAAGGGGGGGAAGTTTCCAGTGAGGTGCTTGTTTGGCGGTGGGGGACGTGCAAACAGGCCAAGCTGGCATTCAAAGTGAGGTTGTTGGTCATGTAAGCAGGGCCTGACATGAACAAATAAATATTTTGTTTCGTAGTTAGCATTAGCCCTGTGTTAGCCGATTAGCTCAGTGCCACAATCGAGTGCAAAAGTCTCTATGAAAAACGGAGTCCTCTGTTAAAAGCAGCGTAGGTAAAATGATCGGAATTATTTTGGGTTTCATGACACCTCCTAGGAGGTCAGGTTCATCCTATATTTAGGGTGAGGTTTGTTTAATCGCAGTTAAGAGCTCGTATTGTTTAAAAGAAAGAAACGGTAAATACAACAGTAAATGGAAAAAACCCCCCCCCCATGTTTGGCCCTAAAAACGAGTTCAAGAAACTCCCACACAGCCTCAAGGGGGGGAGAGAAGGAATGGAAACCTTGCAGAGAGGGGATCCTCCTGGCAGGAAAGTGGGGCGTGTAATTCTCCATTGTTCACAGGGAGGAATCCACCTCAGAGTTGACAGCCTGTTATAGTCACACTCCACGGCCTGACTTCACCTGCTGTGATCTGTTTTTCTGCAGGAAACACGTCTTAAAGAAGGAATCGTCAGACTTCAGCCTCAGGAAGAACCTCTGCGCTCCGAGCTGCTCAGTGGGAAGTTCACTGTGTTGGTAAGAGTCTCCTAAAGATATAACACGTAAAATGTTCACAATAAACGCCCAGAGCCAGTCATCCAGGCATATGATGATACATCGGGTGAGTGAGGAAGGAAGCTGTGACTAAACATAATGTGAATAAAACTTTCCTCGTCCGAGAAGCTTTCTGCCTGAGTTATGTCGGATAGCTTTTCATCAACATTGGCGGTTGTTTGACAGTGAGGACAACAACTCCCATAATCCCACACTACTTCACGACTTTTGTTTTCATTGTTTTGATGGGGAGACCGCAAGCAGAAATTACCTTCTATGCTTTTTAAAAGGAAAAGTCTAGTCTGGTGTCTTATTACAGAATAAGGAAGGCAATATTCTATTATCACCTTATAATAAACAAACAAAATTAGAGGAACAAAGTCAACTAAATTAAACCTTTTTTCATCTGTGTGTCCAAAACTTGATACGCTTCCTTTTGTTATCCGTTGCTGTCCAGAATCTTCTGAAAACACAACAGACGAGACAGATTATTTGCCAACTCGAGCACCAGAATGCACCATTTACTCCTGTTTGAGTAACATTTGCTACAAACTACAGTGCGCAGCTCTTTCGGGAACCCACTGAGCCCTTCTTAAAACTGACACTGTATACTTGTGACCTGTTTTTAAAGATTTGTGCCGCAGGCATGGTGAGACAGGCATTGTATGTTTTGGTATTTCTACCGTTTCAGCTTACTTTCCCTTATTTGGCTGTTGATCCCCAGGCTTTATGTGAAGTTCTTGTTGTAAAATGCTGCTTCTGTGACTGTGATTCAGTACAGATCTGTCTGTTCTGAATGAAGGTCGATGTAGTTCTAGTAACGTTCCCTGTTCAACGTGCTACAGTTGTTGGGTTTTCTTGCTTTGGATGCGTTTCCTTTTCCCCCTTGAGTTAAACATAGCTTCTTCTGGACCCGTCAGGGAAGCAGCATGCTTTGTGGATCAGTAAATTACACTTCAAAGAACTTGTTAATGTAATAAGTTCACTTTTTATTCACAAAAACTTTTTGGGGAACAAACTCTGAAAGCAAGTTCTCTCAATGAAGAGTTTTAAGGGTCCTTTTTGGGTGCAGGTTACTGACAGACTGATGTGCCATGTGGATATCCTGTGCCAGACAAATTTAGCCTTTTGTCAGCCAAATCACAACCGTAAACGATCAGCACACGCCCACGCAAACACGCTCTCCTGTCGCTTCCCCTCTTCCTTCCCCATTGACGTGCCACTGTGGCATTGATGCTGCACATCCTCTTGTCTGACGTCGGAGTTCTCCAGCCTCAGCAGCGGGCTTCATATCCTGTCTGAGGTATTTTTAGCCCCTTTGCCCGAGAACACAGGCTTATTTGCTTACAAAGGGGCCGCGTCGCTCTGTGTTTGGTCTGTGGCTTCATTCAGTTGAGGAGCCTGCAGTTCCTCTGACACCAGCAGCCTTCAAACTGATCAGGTCTTGACGTGAAATATACGTTCAGTGTCCGTCTCAGGAAGCAGGAAAAGGAGCCGTAAGACCTGCAGCATCATTTTCAACAAGAATTGTTCCTCCTGTTGAATTGTCGACAGCCCTTTTTGGCGCCGTGCCAGTAACCAGCACATGAACTGAAGTGCCCCCCTGTGGTCATTGTTCATCCCTCATTCTTTTTCTTTTTTTTTGCTGCGCAGCTTCCATTTGACTGCCTCGTTGTCACACTTTAAACTCAAGTCAAGTGGTTAGAAGTACCACATGACTTTCCTCGAAAAACACGTCTCCTCCTGGTAACGATTTCTTCATAGAATTCATGCATTTAAGGAGAAATTGGGTCACAGTTACTGGGAAAGGAGAAACGGCGAAGAGAGATTAAACCTTCAGAATACAAATGTTTTTATCAGAAATGTGACGCATTGCACTAGAGCTGCAGTGAGCTGATTAGTAGATTAATCGCTTAAACGTTAAAGCAAAAATGTTTTAAAAAAGGTTGCCGGTTCCTGCCTCATAAATATACGGAACTGCTGTTTTTCTTTGCCAGACATGATAATAAATGAAAAGTCTTTTGAGTTATTTGAGACTTTTGGCTGGACAGAAGGAGCAATTTGAAGACCTCATTTGGGGCTCCGGGAAATCGTGATGAGCATTTTTCATGTTTTTCTGACATGTTGTTGACGAAACCATTAATCGATCGTAATAACTGTTAGTTTCAGCCCTGATAGCGTCCTTTCTCAGGAGAACTGAGGGAGGCCAAGAAAATGATTTAAACCACTGCTGATGTTGATCAGTTCTGTACAGGGAGTTTGAGCTGGAAGAGAAAAGCATGTAAATTTGTAACACCAACTTGAATGCTGGTATAACCTGTTAGTTTTGTGTGTTACAGAGTGTACGGGACCCATCAGGGGCCTCCATTGCCTTGTATACGGCCAAGCTTCATCACCCAAACAAGACAGGCAACCACGTGGTGCTGCAGGCCCTCTTCTACCTCCTGGACCGGGCGGTGGAAAGGTGACAACAGTGGCTTTCTGTAGCCTGAATACAAAAGAAGTTGTAAAGATACTTGGCAGCCATGTTTTTCACTAGAATATTAAAATATTCTCCAAGTAGGTCAGCTTTCCATCAGGGATTCCTAAGCATCCACGGCAACCATGCTGTATTTAGAGTGTTCCCGTATTTGATAATGTTGTCCATTTCCTGTGTTGCTGCATACGTAAGCTGTAACCAGAGCCGTTGAGATATCCAAAACATTAACGCACACGCCTGATCTCCCATTCGCCCACAGCTTTGAGACCCAGAGGAACGGCTTGGTGTTCATCTATGACATGGCGGGCTCCAACTACACAAACTTTGAGCTGGACCTGAGCAAGAAGATCCTGAACCTGCTCAAGGTCGGAAATACAGACGCGTTAAATGTTTTAACCAAACAAAAGTTGCCAAACAAAGCCAATGAGATTAATGCTGCTGAGAAACGGTGTAGTATTCACAGGGTTTGATCTTCCTACTTATTTACTCCTCTCCAGGACCAGGTTAATACATAACTGTGGCTTTACTGTGGACTGCATAATACTCAAGAGTGGTGCTTTTTTTGGCAGGTACCTGCAAGTAGGCCCACACCTAAGTGTTGTAGTTGCATGTCGTCCAGTCAAGTTTTAGATCAGCATGTGACGCTGAAATGTCTCCGTTATTGACTAGAGTGGTTGAGTTGTGCTCATGTTCAGACAATACATGCAGATGTGGAGCGCTGCAACGCAAGGTGGAGAAAGCGTACACATCTATGTTTGTTTTCAAGGACTAATTAACTTAAAGAGGGTGAGCTTATGTGAAAACACAGGCCAAGTCTTGTTTTGAGGATCCCTCTTTATCTCAAACCAAACAAACAGGCACATGATTGTCTAAATTGTGACTTTCAAAGAAGACTGAAGCAAAATCTAGGACCTGCAATTAGCAAGGCAAGTTCTGCGAAGTCTGCCCTGCTTTCGTGAAGCACATAAACAAAAAGAAACTGTTCTGTTTGCCTCGTCAACTTTTCCTCAACCACTTGATGCGGCATGTTGATCTGCATTTGGTCAGTTTCTGTGGTAGAAAACGTCATAAAAACACTTGGATAACAAGCGAGGATGAAACAAGTTCAGTTGATGCGTGATTTAAGTTATGGTCTGTTCTAAGTTGTGCTGTCCTCTCTCCACCAGGGGGCGTTCCCTGCCAGGCTGAAGAAGGTGCTGATTGTCGGGGCTCCCGTTTGGTTTCGAGTGCCCTACAATCTGCTCAGCCTGCTTCTCAAGGAGAAACTCAGAGAGAGGGTAAATCCAGAGGCTTGTTGCTCATTTTCTCACACTTGCACTTATCAGGAGTTCTGAAAGAGTCTGTCTAGTTCATCTGGAGTGGTGTACGATGAGTGAGAAGGCAATTCAGATCCATTGATTTTTGGAAGTGATCATTTGATTAGCGTGAGTTTCTCTAACCAATGACTTTCGCTGCTGCCTCATGTGTCCCCGGGATGTTCACTGAGGTTGATCACACCTCCACCTTACTGTGCCTGAAGAAGTATGGATTTCTGTAGGGACAAAGTCACCTGATGGCTTTCTGTAAATTACTACAGGAGCATAAATGCAATCAAGAACAAACTAGCAAATACTCTTTGACATAAGTATTGACATCGTAGATTCATGTTAAGCATGGTGTACCCATATTGGCTCCTGGCAACCCCTTTCTCTTCTAATTCCAGGTCCAGATGGTGAAAATGGCCGAGCTGCGCCAACACCTCCCCAGAGACTGTCTGCCCCAGCACCTTGGAGGCCTGCTGCCACTGGAAACGTACAGCTGGAACCAGCAGCTGCTGGCGGGCCAGAACGGCCGCGTGGACCCAGTGGACGAGCTGGTGGGCATCCCAGTGGAGGACGCTTCCATTCACGTCCCCGGACCTGAGTCCATGCGCCCGCAGGAGCTGCTGACACTCCTCGGCAGGCTCCAGCGCTCGGGCATCCATCAAGAGTATGAGGAGCTCCGCAAAGAACCGCCGCCTGGAACCTTTCACTGTGCACAGTGAGTTTACAGCAGCAGAGATAAAGAATATAACTGCTAAAGACTTGGATATTTATTTGTCTTACTTATCATCTGTTGTTTACTTTTCCTAGGGAAACTGTTAGACCCCTAAATCTGTCCTAGTTCAGACTACTTGTGTTCAACAGGCTACTAATTACTGTGGACATAAGCCCACAAAAGTAGCAGATGTAGACAAATGAACAATGAATGGATTAGACCTGAACAAAAAGTTGATTCGAATTAAAGCAACAATGCCACAATTAGCACCACTTTGTCTTTGTTGTTTTAAGATGGTAAATTCTATATATTTGGATTGTTCGCCATACAAAACAAGTAATTAGAATATGCCACCTGGGGCTTAGGGAAATTTGAATGCACAGAAATGATGAAAACCTTGGACATCAGGTTTACTTTTGTCATTTTGAAGTATTATATACAAGACTTAAGGTGTCATTGGTAATTTTTCCTCTTATTTATCTGCAGATCAGTCTACAATCAGGAGAAGAATCGCTATGGAGATGTGCTGTGCCTTGATCAAACGAGAGTTCGTTTGAAAGCCAGAAGGAACGAGGTTTGTGCTTTTTAAAATATTCCGTGTGTCATTAATATCAAAAGAATAAAGACGGCCAGTTCCACTCATGGTCACTCTCAGCTGCCAAGGCTGCCACGCTGCCAGTAGTCCAGCTTCACAAGCGAGCTGGTATTCGTCCAGCCAGGGAGAGCTTAACCAACGGATTTTCAATCTGTTGTTTTTTATTATTTAATACCCCGTCAGCCCCATGTAGGACAACTGAGACAATCTCATTCAGATCTTGGCGCGATTCACTTTGAGAGATTTCTTGAATTGGCACGTCAGATTTTGCAAGGGTTCCTGCCATCTTTACGCCAAAGTTTCATTGTTCCCGCAGAGATCAGACTACATCAACGCGAGCTTCATGGACGGCTACAAACAGAGGAATGCATACATTGGTACTCAAGGTACGACAACTGCCAGATATTTTCAGATGACGCTCTTTTGATGGGTCTCTGGAACACTTAAATATTCATTAGTTTTTATAGATGGATACACAGATGGTGACGTGAAATGTTTGCCAAGAATGGAAGAACAAAATCTATGAAATGGATCCAATTTAAATTTGTGATTCAAAAGGTGAACCCGGGTTTGGGTTTCCTGAAACCTGTTGATCCGCACCATATTTAAAGAAGGAATATTTAATGGTCATGAGTATTGGACCAAGTACCGAACCTTGGGGTACACCATGACTTAAGAACATTCAGAGATTATCTGTGAAACCTAGTGTGGGTCTATAAATGCCAGTATCTTCTAAGTACTATTTTACTGAAGACATCAAGGGTGAACTTCTCAGTCTGACAGTAGAAGCTGGTGGATGGACAAGTGCTTGAAGGTACATACAGCAGTCTTGACTGACATCTCTTGTTGAACTGTGTTAGGACCACTGGAAAAGACCTACAGTGACTTCTGGAGAATGGTGTGGGAACAGAACGTGCTCGTTATCGTCATGACAACCAGGTAATTTGAGTAGATTTCTGTGAAAATCATTCATTCTTGATTGTTGAGTGAAAAAGGGGTGCCCTCGTGAGATTGGTAAGGATTGGAGCTGTGTGCTAAATATATGTAATCGTCTCTGTGCTGCAGGACAGATGAGGGCAGCCGGAGGAAGTGTGGACAGTATTGGCCTCTGGAGGAAGGGGGGCAGGAGGTCTATGGCCATATGGCAGTGGTTAACCAAAGGGTTGATCACCACACCCACTACAACCACACCACCCTCGAACTGCACAACACTGAGGTACACAGATGGACCACTGAGGGAATATGTGGGGAGGTTTTTCAAACAGCAACAGCATTCAGTTTGTCAATGAACAACGCAGGGAAAATACATGCACAGTCGAGTCAAAGATAGATCGATAGATAGACAGAAGTTGCTCCAGTTAGATCTGTTTTCCTCTCTTTATCTGGGTCAGATGGAAGCAGGATAAGTAATGTAGCCCAGACGTCCTTCTCCTCCAGGAGCCCTGCTGCAACTCTTCCTTGACTTCATGGTGTCTTGTCGTCACCATGACGCTGCCAGGAATCCAGAAAAGACGTCAGGAAGTCCCCGCTTCAAGCCAAGAAATAGTTTTAGCACATAATTCTCTATGAAACTACAGTGTTTACCTTTCTGTATACAGCATTAATTAGTACAGATCCCCTTGTTTCCAGTGTTTAGTTTATGCTAAGCTAAGTTAAGCTTATGGTGCGTTCATGTCCTGTCGGAATATGAGAAACACATTTCTGACTGGGGAAAATCATTATCAAGCCAACTCTTTAAGAGCAATGCAACTAAAATGAGTTTCCATGGCAACCTGGTTCCTCTTTGTTAAGTGTCCTTGGGTACCTTGAAAGGCGCTATATAAATTAAATTTAGTAGTAGTAGTAGTAGTAGTAGTAGTAGTAGTAGTGGCAACAAGTGTAAAACAAGCTTGAAACTAAAAATATTTTCGTATTCATTCAGACATGTGAACAGAGACAAGTGAGTCACTTCCAGTACCTCAGCTGGCCTGACTACGGCGTTCCCACCTCAGCAGTGACTCTCATTGACTTCCTGGGAGCTGTGAAGAGGCAGCAGAGGAAAACGGTTAAGGCTTTGGGACCTCAGTGGACAGGCCACCCACTGGGACCCCCAATGGTGGTCCATTGTAGTGCAGGGATTGGGAGAACAGGTGAGGTCCTGAGGTTGTATTTTTCCACAAGCTTGACGTATGATTATTGGCATTATGTCTTCATCTACATAATTTGTTTGAAGACTATAAAATGGTGCTTCGTTCTAAATAATCCTTTCTTTTTTAAGTGTCACTGCTAACAACCCCTGTTGTCGACAGGTACCTTCTGTGCCCTGGACATCTGTCTGTCCCAGCTACAGGACGTAGGCTCACTAAATGTGTGCCAGACAGTGCGACGCATGAGAACACAGAGGGCCTTCAGCATTCAAACCCCGGACCAGTACTACTTCTGCTACAATGCCATTTTGGAGCACGCCCAACGGCAGGGCCTGCTCCCGACCAATCAGTGAGCTTCAGCCCTGACTTCCCAAACCAGTCCATGAACCCTGAGATCTCTGCAGTCAATCTGTAAACCCCGAGCTGTGTTGTGTGACCAATTAGTGAGCCCCAGGAAAGATAAACTTCCACACTGAAGTTGTCTGTTGAAAACTATGCCATTCTCCATTTGCAAGCCAGACCAAGACAGGACAGTGACAAGAACAGTCTTGAGTGTTGACATTAAGATGTTTCAACGTGCTAACATTCTCGCTTCCAACAATGTGACATTTAGTTTCTGCCGCTGAACAATATCTCGTAAAGTATGTGGCAGCGAGGACAAACTGCTCTTGTGTTGTGCAGTTCCGTGGCTCTGTGGTCAGGCACATTGGGTGAAGTGATTGGGATCATTTTCATTTATTTTGTTTGTTTTTCTGCCACTTTGAATTGTTTAGGGGAACTTAAAGGAGTATTTCACCCCAAAATAAAAGTTCTAGCAGTATCTACTCATCCCTCATTAGTTAAAACTTAAAGGTGCAACATTCAAGACTTCACTAAACTTATAAACAGAATGTGGAGGAATAGCAGTTTTGACATTATGATGTATTGTGTTGTAATGTTTAGCATGCTAGCCCTGGCCCAAATGGGTTCATAGCTCTTGTGTCGGCTGTGTTAACACCAACAACCAGGCGGCTAGCCGCACGGCTAACTGAGCTATCTAGCTAACCGCAGCTACAGTTGGCAGGGTTAGGTATTTGTTGTTGAGTATGAATCCATTGAGTGGCCATGGCATTGATGTTGCACCACGAAGGTTGTAACACTGCATAACAATTAATTTAATTTTAAATTACATTTCAGTCTAATCTATGCAGTCGCCTTAAATGCCGACGTTAGCAAAGCAAAGGCTTGTTTTACTTTTCTCCATGGAACTTATGCGGAAAAAGTGATGCATAGCCAAATGAATACCTCATAGTCATACAAATTCTGTGCACGTACGGACGAATATCTAGGTCAGATGCACAAAGTAAGCATTAACTTAATTTTGAATGTAGCTGAACTGGAACTACAATTGTAAACTTTTATGCTTTTGCTTTTGCATTTAATTGAGTTTCAAGTAAGACTCGGAAAGAAACTTGACTCAATTTTAGTTTTGGGGTGAAATGATCCTTTAACTACATGAAACGATTTCTATTCCAATCGGCAAACTTGATCACCACTTTCACGCAACAGTAATAGGTTTAACTTTACTGGTGATTTTTGGGTAAGTTGGCTACGTTTTTACACCTCCCGTGTGCAGGAAATACTGTGGTCACTGTAGTGCGTTTTCAGCATACGGCATGGGTCACGTGAAGATGGTACGAGCTAGTTCTGCATAGTCTCAGGAGTGTCATACCGAACACAAGGAGGTGAAACTTTCCAAACATATCGCCGAAAAAAACAATTCAGCGAAGTATTTTGCAAGGAGGTTGCATGATTCATTCTCCTCTGCCTCAGTAAATCCCCCCCGAATGGCAGGAAAGAGGAGTTAAAGCACATCCAAGATAATCAGGTAGTACTCTCCCCCTCTCTGTGATCACTCATTAAATCGTTGTCCATGTGAATTCATCTTTAGTTTTCCTTTGTTTTTTTTAGTTTTCCTAAATGTATTCACTGAACCCCAGACCTTCCATCTCTCCTGAATATTTTTAGATTTCCTGACTCGCAGTAGAGATAGTGACCAGTGCCTGGCCACCTTTGCTCACTAGCAGTGCCATCATGCTTTAGCGATTGTGGGAGTGTATTGCTCAGTGCCCACACACATGCACACGCACACATTTAGAGCAGTCTAAAGTGACTATGCCAACTGAAGCGTACGTCTGTGTACATCTGTGGAAGTCATCAGTTAAGACCTCATGAGTAGTGCAATACTTTTCTTTTTCTTTTTCTTTTTTTACATAAATCATGTCTTAGCACTTTTTAAATAATTATTCCCGATGTGATCTGAGATTAGACTTTATTGTGATATGATGGGATGACAAATAAAACGTAATAGTGATTCTGTAGGTCTACATGTGATGCTGGGATAACTTGATCGTTAAATTTAGCAATGCTTGAATATAAAAACATTTAGCAACGTTTGGGACTCACTGTAAACATCTGCGTAGAGCTTTAATGAGACAAATCGAGAGCATTCTACAGGGGAACCACAAGTTAAAAGACAGAACAGCTGAAGTATGCACAAATCTGTGCCTACACCCGATTAAGTCCTTCTTGGGCACTTGAGAGTCAGAAATCTTGTCTGAAGTATATTTTCATTGTTGTTGTGTTTCTTTAAGTTCTACAGACTGTGGTTGTAATCCGTGCTTTCATCTGGTCCCAGTATCTTGCCATTATTATAGAGTACATGTACAAAAACTGAGTGTCTGTGTCATACGTTGCATTATGTCGTTGCTGGGTGAAGGAAAAAAAAAGGTGTTCTTTGCTACAGAATTCATATTGAATTTGCTTGTAGTGAAGCATTTTTAAGTCTGCCATCCTCATGCACTCTCATTTTTTCATTAGAATTATTTTTCCTTTCAATGATGGACGCAAAATGTGCCCTATTTTATTTTTCTATTGTATTCAACAACTGTTTTCATACGATTACCCAGGATATACAGTTATCTACATTAATTTTATATTTGTTTTATTATAACCTATTACTTTATCATTCGTATGACTATTGAATCAAGCTATACTGTATTAAATACAAACTGTCAACATATACATTTGTTAAGTGTTTGTGTGTTTTTAATGACTGCACTGCACTGTTTCAATTCCCATTTTCCAATCAAGAATTTGTTGATTTAAGTCTTTTTAGTTAGTCTTGTAATTTGGTTAATGACTGAAAGGTGCAGTGTTTAAGAACTGGCCATCTGGCAACTCTAAACAAATCATACTACCAGGGTGACCACTAGCTGCAGCTGCAGTTAGCTTATTAGCTCAGTTAGCCATGCAGCTAATGTTACAGACTGGTTGGTCTTGTTTACATCTTTAGCTAAAAAGTTTTGGCAGGAGCTAGCTGGTTTGCATGCTAGCTTCTGTAGATATCTCTGCAACACCATACACTGACATCTTTGACATAACATCAGTACTAATATGTATATCAGTACTATATTTTATTTTGTTGATCATTTTTTATTGTTTTTAACCAATCTTCCCAGATATTGGACCAGGTACGCTAAGATTTAATTAAGACACACTTTTCAGCAAGGCATACAAAATAAGCGCAAAACTGTAACAAACAGTAAAAATAGATTTGTAGGTGTAAGAGGTTAAGTTAAATCTAATATCATGAAAAATAAAATCAGAAGGGAGCAGTCGGAGAAAGATGAACAATTGTGAAACAGTTTTTTTTTTATCTGTTTTCATGGACAGGTTCACCCAAAAATGAAAAGTCGGTCATCTATTCACCCTCATGTCCAAAGAAAATCGGTTTAGGTTTCGTAGTCCAAGAAACACTTCCGGAGCTTCACAGCAAAACAGTGCTGCAGCATTCACTTGAGCAACTGGAGTAGATGGTACAGTGAAGATTTCAGCTTAACAAAAAACATGCATTTCTTTTTTTCACAAGTGCTGTGAAGCTCCAGGGATGTTTTGTGGATTATTAAATGTTAACCAACTTTCCATCAGCATGAGGATGAGTAAATAATGACTGAATTTTCATTCCTGGCTGAACTAATCCCTGAATGAATATTTTTAAAAGGCACACTAAATCAATTTTGTTATATTACAAGTTGATCAAATGAAAGTGTCATGTGAAAGGCAACAGAATTACAGTTCTCGGCTCAACATACAACTTTGTCCTCCAGCTGGTTGTTCTGGTTTTATGGCCAACAACAGACAGCTGTTCTCAGCAAATAACTCTCTTTTTACACTCAAATATTTGTTTCTTGGTCTCAATAATACCGGCCCAGTGGCCAGGATAAAATGTGACATTTCACATTTCTGCCAAACACGGATACATGTGAGTTTGTTTGTGCCGCGCTGTACGTGTCACATGCATTTCTACAATATGTTTGTATTACATGTACATGAGCTGACTTTCATGTAGGTGGGGCAATACAGGTCAAAAAAGCTGTCACATCAACATTTTCAAACATGAACCCTTGGACATTTCTAGCAAGACGGGACAGTTTCCAGACATGTTTTTGGCAAAATAAATGAATAAATTAAATGCATATTTTAAATGAAGGTTTGAGACAGTTTCCAGCCATCCAGCGGGGGCACAATCAGGTAAGCCAAAATACAATTGTTTCCCAAACAAATCCAAGCGGTTTCGTTGCCTAACCAGGTCATAATCACAGTGTTGTCACAACATAAAAATGAACACTGAACCTAAAGAAACTTCAAGTTGCAAAATAAAGACACATTAACACATCTGTGGTCTGCAGAAACATTTCCAAAATGTATTCTGGCAATTTGGTTGCTATCCATATCAGCCAGACTGCACAGTATGTATGAGACAACGGATTTCAACCTGGTGACACATCCTACACTGAATGGCTCCTAAACCAATCTTAACTCTCATTACAAGGCTCGGTCATGGTTACCAGTCATTTCAGCTGACAGCTAAAGGTCAGAAACACAATTTTTCTCCAAAAATACAGATCGGGTGGTTTCAGTCCCACTCCTAAAACGGCTACAAATACAGTGAATTTAGCGAGGCTGTGGGGTTCACCGCCACATCAAACGGCGTGAACAGCAAGCAGCGGCGATGAGAAGGGAATACCCACAAAATGATGTGTGCACCCAGTGTGCTGAAACACTGCACCAGTGAAGCATGCTGGGAGTGTGGGTATCTCTCTCTCTTTCAACAATGCTTATTTTTGGGTGTGGTATGACGTCCTCAGGGCAAACTATCGCTCTCTTTATTGCAGCAGTAAAGCTGACTGGGAGAAAGATTCAGTATGTGCACATTTCTCCCATTTAATATCGCTCTAACTTTACCCTGAAGCTGAGTAAATGTTTTGTTGGCAAGTAGACACTTTTTTTTTCATCCCTCTTTAGCAGCTCAGTTTTATGTTTTTATCTAAAGGTATCATCTCAGGTGAGACTACAGTTTATCGCCAGCCTTGTTAGACAGTGTCCCACTTGTCTCAAAGGAGCTCCTTTAAAAAGGACAGTTTTCAAAAGGTATTTGTCGTTTGAGATATACCAACGTTCCTGTGTTACACGTGTCACTGCATCAAAAAAACCCTGAATCCTGCGCCTGCTGGTATGGTGACAGACTAAAAAATACCAAGAACGATTCATTTGAGATCTAAGACCGCTAATCCTCCCCCTTACTGCATCAAACAGGGATGATGAAACCAAGAAAACAAACAATTTTCTTTTTTTTTTTTTGCTGCAGTCTTTGACATCAATGTAGGAGCGAGTACACAGACATTTTAACGATCATAACACTTCATTTAGTAGATTTGAGCGTTTAACAACCTGACAAAAAAAGAAAAGCCTCACTGTTGCCTCGTGAATTCCTCTACTTCAGAATTTCTAATTAAACACAAACTCTAGAGGTCGAGTCAAAACTGAACACACCAAGTATGTCCTTGTGCAAGCCTCCCTTCTTTTAAGGACTGGGGGCAGGTCGTCCAGCAGAATGAGGCACTTTGGAGCGTGAATGCAGTCTCATGAACGAAGCTGCTCCATCAAGTTTAAAATCCTGGGGATGAATTTACTAAGCTTACTCATTCATTGTGCGTTTAGTCTTTAGTTACAGAAAGTAAATCCAAATGGCATTCGTAGAAACAGGCAACTTTAAAATAAGTTTTTAACATTTACTTTTACTGTCTTAATACATTTATTAAATTTACCATAACTTTGTTAGGTTGAGTTAGTGGCTGTCACGGTTGTCAGCAAGAAAAATTGACAAAGAAACCTTTAGGAAGAGGGAAAAGCATCATTTTGAGGACTTTAAAGTGAAACACTGTAGCTGCTCTTAACAGCAATTCATTCAATTATTTATTCAGCCTTCATGTTCACTCAAATACTTTAAGTTGGAGACCTTATTTACAGTACAACTGAGAAACAACTGTTACAGACCATTGTCAATTAATAACATTACAGATGCATGTTTCCTGCCTACACTGCCCAAATAATAAGCCATTTTATATCTATAACAAGTAGGAAGTTAAATGATATTAGACATATAGCAATTTCCTGGGGAGCAGCAGAGGAGCAATATTCTCTCAGCGGTCCCTCGTTTTCTCCTCACGTCTTCTGTGGCGATGATTTGGACAAACACGAACAGCAACACGTCGCTGGAACGAAAGTTACTTCATTTGACAAGTTCAATAAAAGACAGTTGTCACAGTGTTGTGAACAGGCAGACGTGTGCCAATTTTAAAAAATCCTGCAAATAGCATTTGAGGAAGTACTCAGCTCTTTTACCTAAATTAAAAGCAGTCATAACACAATTTAAAAAAAAAATACTTTGGGACAAGAAAAATCCCAATTAAAAGTATTATCTGAAAAGTATTATCAGATAAATACACACAAAAAACAACAACACGCAAAAGCAGACTACTTATATTACATGCCTATTATTAATATAGAATGACCCCTTTAAAATCATTGTATACTATATATTAATATATATTTTATATTAATAAAGACAAACATTAAGAATCATTACATAATGATATATAGTATTAAATATATTATACTTGCTGACCAGGCTACTAAGGATCACACTCTGTCACTTTTACCATTTAATTTCATCCTTAGTTGCTCTTGTTTCTATTTTCACTTTTAGTCTTATTACAGTTTTACACACTCAATTCATTTTTACTTGTTTATTACTATTTCTGTCCCTGTGCTGCTGAAACAACTGATTTTCACCACTGGGAAGTAAAACAAACTCATTTTGTCTCATCTCATTGCATTATCAATGACTCATTAACATGTTAGCAATCCCTTCTTTAAACGCACTTTTACAGACTTGTTTTTATTTCAAGTCCCCCTTTTAAACTGATTTTTCATCTCTATCTGTTTATTCCATTTACTGCTCTTGGTCTTATTATGTTTTTAATTCCTCTCTTGTGATGCCTTCCTTCTTTTGTCCTTAACTGCTTGATTTGTTGTTGTTGTTTTTATTTTTTTAATTTATTATCCATCATTCTTTTTTTTTTGCTTAGTCTATTTATACATTTTTATTCCTCTGATGTGATGGCTTTTCTTTTGTCCTTAATTGCTTGTGTTTATCCATTTATTGTCCTTTATTCTATTTACCACTCTTCATCGCCTACTGTTTGTAATTCCTCTGATGTGATGTCGTCTTTTAATCTGTTATCTCTATTTCGCACGACTTTCCCCCTCTCGTTCTTTGTTTTGTGTATTTTATTCCTTGTACTTGTAAAAACTCCCATTGTCTTTTTGTGTTCTTACATTCTCTGCTCTGCCTTCCTGTTTTAGCTCACCTTATCACCCGGTGTTTGGCTCGACTGTTGACTGTTTATTCCTGCAATACTGTCCTCTGGAGTTGTCTGTCAAAGCACTTTGTAACCTCTATCTATAAAATAAAGTTTATCATCACTTCAGTGATGGGCTTGGTGGAGCCATCTGAACTACTTCTACAAGTTCACGCTGCTGAGAGGTTTAATCACTACAATGCATCATATTCTATCTGTTGATCACACTGTTTGTGTGTTAAATCTGAGTCTGCTGAGTCGTCTGCAGCTGCCAGAAGGAGGAGAATAAGGATTTCAGCACAGAACCTCAGTAAACGTGCTGAACTTATTCCCACCACACTCCCCAGCAGGTTTCTCCCACTGAGTTCAGATGGTATCCGTGCCTGCACAGCTCTGATGAGATGGAGACAGTGCTGCTGCTCAGCTGAAGCGTCCTCCGTTTTTAGCGCGCTGCATTCAAAATAAAATGACGTGTACTGTAGTGTGCGCCAATGCCAACGGAGGGGGGCGTCTCCAACTATTTTGTTACAAACACGAATCCGGAGTAAGGAGTCTTTTTCCTGGGTATGTAACAGCTGCTTAAACTAAATTATATTAACTAGATTGCCGCTTTAACAAGCGAACCGTGTTTGTGTTGAGTGTGAGAGCATTCGGTGGCCAGCGGCGCCTATTGTGCGCGTAAAACGAACCGGAGGGGGCTTTTTAATGGTCGCGAACGTCTACAGAAAAGGCAGAAACATAACGTGGTGGATGGCCAAATCTGCAGGACGTCATTTTGTCGGCTAGTAAACAATCCCCCTCCGGGCTGTGCGCTGGTGATCGGAGGCATCCCGCTGTCTGGAAGTCGAAACATTTCGTCTGCAGCGTTGTGTGAGCATGTAACGCCAGCGGATCTGTAGGGAGGGGGGGAGGGAGGGAGTTGTTGTGGTGAGGCAGGTTAGACATTTTACTCCGGACTATTGAAGTAAACAAAGAATATGATTTGTTAAACGCGCGGTCGCCCTCTCTGCGGGGAAAATGGGGCTGCTCGGCTGCTCCGTGTTTGGAGACGGGGGGCGCGGGGAATGGCGAGGCTCCGTCGCGCCGATGTGCCCGTAAAGCGACGCAGTAGTTCCCGTTTCGTTTGACTTTGGCATTGTTTAGTAAGGGCAGCTGGATCGGCTCCCGCCGCCAACAAAAAAAATAATAAAATAAAAATAAATAGATGCAGCGGGGTTCAGCCGTCTAGGCCCGACGTCTTCACCGTGCCCCGCCAGCGCTCGTGCAACGCGTCGATTACCAGATGATGCGTTTTAGTGCCGTGGACCTTTTGTTTGGAGAGTGCAGCCCCGCACACGTCGACCGACGCTGGCTGCGCGGGGCCGGCTGATCCTCTCCTCAGCCCGCACTGCGTTGTCTTTGCATGCTTCTGCACAAAACTCGAAAACAAGACACACTTGAGCTGTCGACAAACACCCGTGTACTGCATCAACACCAGCGCTCAGTCTGGATGATGTATTTTGCAAAGAGGCACGCGATTATGTGGGGAAAAACCAGTCGGGGTAGTGGAGTACTATATATGTGTGTGTGTGTGTGTGTGTGTGTGCGCGCGCGCTGCAGCCTACGTCCGCTGCTGAATCCTCCACCCGGGCTGGAAGGAGGAATCCCGGGCTGGTGTAGCAGCTCCGCCTGTCGTGGGCGAGGGTTTATTTTGGAAGTTCCACCTTTTTGGGATTTGTAACGATGGTTGCATGCAACGATTGGCTGTGGTGTCCTCAAAGGGGAGGGGCCAGAGCGCAAAGGCAGACTCCCTCCTACAAAGTCACGTGTCTGCAGACTCCAGGAAGTAGATAGCTCAGCAGATCTGATCCATGTAGAAGGCAGGGTGTCAAAACTATGAGCAACCATTGCTATTCTGCATGGTTAAAGGTGCACTGTGTTGTTGTGTGGGGGAAAAAAAGTCTTCCATCCACCCCCAATGGTTTTCATATCAACCCCACACTCTTGGAAGGATGTGCACAATAAGATTTAATAAGTTGTTCAACATAGTCGAGATAAGATTAAACTTGAAAGGAGCACTATGTAACTTTGGGGGCGAAATCTGAATGCATCAACAAACTCCCTGCTTTCACGACTGAAAGAAATTACCTTAAAGGACAGCACAGTTTCAAACTGTTTTACTTTGTTTATATGTGGCGGACCCTGCCACCTCTCTAACTCCAACGATGTTCTGTGGACTTTATCTTTAACAGTCTGTTTATTAGGTTATTAAAAAAACAAACATTTGAGTTAAATATCAAAATTCAGAGTTAGAATTTCTCCTCCAAAACTACATAGTGGTCCTTTAATGCAATGTATTAATATGGCAAAATGCTTTTCGGAGTGTTGGAAGTCACTAGAAAGTTAATTTCTATACAGTATGCTATATGCATGTATGTAATATACACAAAGCTGGATCAACAACTGGACAAAGTTGGCAACTAACACTTAAGTGGTAGTTGCATTAGCATTTTTACTTAATTTAATTGTATTTCCTCAAATTGCCAATAACAGTCATGCAGAAAACCTAGGGGCCATGTGATATTTCAGTTAGTCTTACAGAGTAATTATTTTAGGGGTCTTTGTGCAGAATATCATGAAGCTGCCAAGTAATGTGCACGTTGTACTTCATGGAAACTTGAAGGGAACGGGGCCCAGCAGTACATGTTTGTTGAAAGCTCCCCCCATAATGTTACCTCAGACATGAAAATATAGGGACACACAAAAAGCACAGTTGTGGATGGTTTTGCAAGTAGACAGTATTTATTCAGTATTTATTATTGAGTGAACAGAGATAAACAGAGATCATTAAAATCATAGATTGTACATGTATGTTAACAGCTTCTCTGTTAAAGTGGGCTATGTAAATAAAACTGACCTTGTTGCTTCACCGTCAGAGGAAAGATCTTCTCACAAATGTAAAACACAAAGACAACAGATGCATGACTGCAATTATTAGCAGTCACTGCTGTCATTATTACATGTAAAAGGCTGGGAAAGAGGCACAAAGAGTACTTTTCCAATAAAGTTTTTAAAAATTAATATTTCAGACACTCTTGCTCAACAAACACAATCCAACATTTTTCTCTTGTTATGACAGAAACACCAAAAAAGTCTCTCTCGAATATGTGTCGGTTGTGAAGAAATCTTGTTTTGCAGGTATTACAGTCTTGGAATGTCAATTCTTTAACGCACTCACATTACACCACAATAACAGTTCACCAGTGTGCACACATACCGTGTTAGAAGCGGGACTCCTCTCTGCTGGCGTTGTCGCGCTTCAACTCAAAATGGGCGTGCTTGGTTGCTGCGCGATGAAGCCTTGATTGACAGCTCGAATTTCCAATCCAGATCCGTCGCTCCGCCCTTCTGTGGACCCTCTGAACGAACCGACCAATAGCACGCCTAGTGGGCGGGGCTACGACTGAAAACCACGCCTCACTCTACAGCTAACCGAACGGAGATTGTTTTCCTCGCTCGGGGGGAGATTTTCACTTTGCAGCCAACAGCCCGAATTGTTTATTTTAATTCGCACGCCACTGATAAGTTGCTTTTAGCACATACGCTACGTTGGTACCTTCCCCGGTCAGAGGTGTAGCGGTTTACCCACAGTTAACGGATTATCAAAGCATCACTGGGATCTTCTGCTTGGTCTTTAGGAGAGGGGTGAGTTCAGCTGAATTCATTCAGCAAGCTAACACGGCTAGCTACCTACCTGCCGTTAGCAGACGTTATAAGTAAACCGCACGGGGAATCGACGTGTCTTTGCTTGGCAGTCACTCGTAACTAGACCTGATACGGGTACTCTAATAAATCGATAGCTAATGCATGCTTCATAAAGCCTGTTTCTACTACGGCGAACCAGATCGCTAATGGTTAGCTGCATGTGCTTTCCTGCTAGCCCCGGACGGTGCTCGGTGTCTGGCTACTCATGTTGTTTACATTAGCTAGCAGCTAACTGGCAGCTCACAGCCCCTGACGACAAAACAAGTTCTCGGCGTGTATAATAGAAAAAAAACGCATTGGTATACTTAAAAAATGGGTGTCCATTCAGACGGCTGGCAAGTCAGCTACTTTTCACGCTTACCTGCTTGAAATGGAGTGCAATTTGCTGTACTCCTGCGCCACGCTCTAAATGGCGGGCGTGGGGTGAAAGCGTCGTGCTGTAACTCGAGGTCGGTGCTTGTGTTGCCAGGCCATAAAGGGGATGGTGAATCGCTGTTGTCGGCTAACGGCTGTTAGCGTGTAGCAGACATAACCGTATTTGCCTCTATTGCGTGGCCATAACGTTACTACACAAAGTGAAGTTGGGCTATCTATAGATACTGCAGCCTCGCTTTCTTTGGCGGAGGATTTTGTTGGTGAACGGCTCGGCAGTGCTCCGCTGTCGGAACACCGAGCGACACTAGCACACGGGCACTTCAGTTTTGACAGCCGTCGTGCCACTTTTTTGGCAGATATTTTGGTTTGGAAACGTCATTTATTCTCCCTCTCGACGAGTTTTGTGCTTTGTCTTTCCATTCATTCAGACGATTAGGAGTTGTTGCTGTCTTGAGGAAGTTGTGAATGGCAGACTGACTCCCACGTTCCCACAGCACCTGTTTGTTGCATCGGTGACGTAGGCTGTCTGTATTTCATTGGCTACGGAGACTGCTAGTTTTACATTGAGAACATGTTAACATTCAGATGTGCCTCGCGTTGACTCATCGCATCACCTCACTGACGTTATTAGAAAGGCATAGATACACAAAGATGGCAGCGTTTTCACAGTTGTGCAGAGCAGCATTGTGCAGGATGCCCTCATTCTGTTTCCTGTAAACTCCCAAACTTTTTTAGAGGGGTATACACAAGAGATTTCTTTAGATATGTTCTTCAGCATAGTCGAGATAAGATTCAACTTTAAAGATGCACTATGGAGATCTTGACCAGAAGACAGATCTTCATTGACTGATTACGTTTTTTTTATGCCTGAATAAACAAACTGACCTTAAAAGACTGCTTTAATTTGTTTATATTTGGCGGACCCTGCCACCTTTGTAGCTTCAAACAGTGTTCTTGGAACCTTATTCTCCCCAGAGGAAAGCTTGTTTATTTGGTTATGGAAAAAAATATTAGGAATATTGATAATTAGAGTTCATATTATTACCTTAATATTCAAATTTGAGTTTGAATTCCTTCTCCAAAACTTCCCAGTGCCCCATTTAGCATAACAAATGATGATTATAATTGATCTCATACGTTGCAGTCCTATAACCAGGAGGTTGAAATGTGTGAAAGAGCAACAATCCCATCTCTGTTTGTCCGCCTTACTTTTTAGCACATTAAATTCGAGAATTATTTCCCAAAGAAAGACATTAGTCACTCAAAAATTAACAAAATAAAACTGCAGAGACTGTACTGATAAAAACAAAAATGCACAGGGTTGTGTTCTGTCTCGTATATTGACTTTCTAATCTGTTTGTACACACAAGTGTCTACATTTTCACAGTAGATCCTGACTGATATATCATCAGATGATGCTGGCTTATCCCAGATATATTGGAATTGGCCTTTGCTTTGTTAGATATGCAGATATCAGATCTTTTTACAGTGCATAAAGCAGAAAAAGATGCTTTAACTTTAACTTTAAAGACTTTAATTCCCAGGAAAGGTCTCTGGTTCTCTGCATTGATGTCATTTTGGGCAGTAAACTTTATTGTTAAAATGTGTATCATGACTTTGTCACATATCTTTATCAGAAGTTAACAAGATAACCAAATTACAGGGCTAATGCAAAAAAAGTGTGTATATCGGCCCATTTATTGACATCTGAATTTTTGGGGTTTTTCGTTTAAGTATTGGCAACTCCAAAAATTGAGAATCGGCCAGGCTCTGTTCCACACTGAGACATCATAGTTACCCAGAGAGAAATAACATCCATAAGTATAGCACGGACTGAAACTGACATGCGCTATCAGAGGTTAGTGAATCAATACAAGTAGTTGACCTCTGTAAACCCTCAGGCGCCTTTGTGCCGCTAAAAGCATTAGATTTTTCATTGGCTATATGGTCGGAACCCATGTTATGATTCTCCTCCTACGCCAAACAACAGAAGTGGATAGCTGGCACTGTGTGTATCCATAAATTCACAGCTGAGGGGAAAAAAATGATTGCCATATGTTCCCCAGCAAATTATTGAATAGGAATGATTTTATGTTTTCTGATAACTTGACAAAGATCTGCCAGTGTGAAATAAGGTCCATATGCTCTTTATCTCCAGGTCTCTCAGCTCTTACGAGTATGAGTTCATAATGAAGCGGCGACTGGAGGATCAGGAAACGGTTTTTGCGTCCCAGCAGCGGCGCCTCGCTGGCAACGCTGAGGCTTTCCAGCATCGTGTCCTGGCCCCTGCTCCAGCCCCAGCTGTGTATGAGGCCGTGTCTGACAACATGCAGCCCACAGCAGGTGTCCAGTACTCCGTCCCCCAGGGATACCAGGTAAGCTCCGCTTGTCCTCTGCCGATTTGTTTGAAGCTCGCGGTGTTTTGGAGTCAAAACTAGATCAAACACAGCAGTTTAAAATCGCCTGTCGCTCGTAACTCAGGCTGCCATCTTAACACATGTCAGTTTTTTCTTTCTGTAAGCCGTCTTTACACTCAACGCACACCACTGTGTCTGCTTTCTCAGGTTCCCACTGTGGCCCAGAACAGTGGCGGTCATGGGCACACTCCGAGCCCAGCCGTCCATAGCGGGTCCCACCACCACAGCCCTGCAGTCCAGTCCCATGGGCCCTCAGTGATGTCAGGGCATAGCCATACAGCTGCTCCTCAAGCCTCTGCACAGGGCCAGCAGTTCCAGAGGCTCAAGGTTAGTCAGCCCGTTTTATTTTGGCAGGTTCTTACTGTTTTTCCATCCCTCGTAAAAACCTGCAAAAGTCAAGCACTTTCCATGCCAAAGAAGTTGCTGAAATAATATACAGATGCTATTAGAGGTTTTAGGCAAATTTATGTATTTTAAGACCCTTGGACATGTAGTCGATTGATTGGTTGCTGTTAGTTTGAACACATTTTCTGGTTAGTTGATCCTAATCACAAAAAATCAGCCTCAGTAGTATCTAGCCATGCATGGTCTTTAATATCAGAATCACGACTCTGCTGCCAAATATCTAAAAGGAAAACAGATTAACAGATTGATGAAATTGACTTTCCCCTTCTCTGTCCCAAAGGTGGAAGATGCTTTGTCCTACTTGGACCAAGTGAAACTGCAGTTTGGCAACCAGCCTCAGGTCTACAATGACTTTCTGGATATAATGAAAGAGTTCAAGTCTCAGAGGTGAGGCCGCTGTTTGATTTTACTTTAAAATACTGTAAGCAATTAGAGTGCACACCCAAAGTCATTTCTAGTTCAAAATTAGCATTTTATGAGTTCTTGCCCTTTCAGTCATAAGTCATAGTACTGATTATAATAATGCTAAAAATGAACTTATTTGCAACTTGCTGTCAAACTTTATTTGCAAGATACAGTGTTATTTCACCAAAGTCCTAAGGTTTTAGAGCAGTCCTTCAATAGTAGAAAAAAATTGTAGTTATATTTTCGCTGTCCGTGTTTGCAGAGGCTGAACGTCTGTTATCCTTGTCACAGATGGCAGCTAAAAGTTGGCATTTGTTCAGAACAATATAAAGTTCAAAGGGAGCAAGCTGCTCTTGCTTTGGTAAAACTGCTAATGACACACGATGTCGGCAGCTTGAATGCACCCTGAGTCACATCCCTGGTATAGCAGAATGACAGTTCACACGAGACAGATGCCGAAAATCATGACTAAATTATAAACAGATATCTTTATTTATGCTTAACCTGATGGTAAGAATCGTACCTGAGGTAAATGCATCCGTAATCCACAATCCCATCCATAATACATGAAAATTCCAGAGTCTTAAAGTTTTGCTGCATAACTGGTCCCACACTAACATGCACATCCTGATTAATTTAAACTATTATAGCTTTCTTGGACTGCAATATTAGTTTGCTGTGATCATTTGTGTTTTCACTTACATGTGTCAGGTGCTGATAAAGTTTGACACAGTGCAATAGCAACGTTTAAATACAACAGTGCTACGACACAATGTACTGTGGGCATAACTGAACCTTCTGTCCTTCAGCAACAAAACTTCACAGACTAACAAACTCACATTTTTGGAATCGGGGTGATGGTAATCATTCATGTGGTTGCAGCAGTAATGAAAGGGCTTGTTTGGTTGAGTTTTTATGCAAATTACCAAATTGTCTAACAGGAGGACAGCATGGAGGATTTTAATTTTGTTTATGTTTTTTTCAGTATTGACACGCCGGGGGTCATCAGCAGAGTGTCACAGCTCTTCAAAGGTCACCCTGACCTCATCATGGGCTTCAACACTTTCCTGCCGCCCGGCTACAAGATCGAGGTCCAGACCAACGACCTGGTCAACGTGACCACGCCTGGTCAGATCCACCACATCACCCCGCATGGCATTTCAGTCCAGAATATCCCCATAACAGGAGCAGCTACCCAACATCCGGTCCAGCTCCCACCTGCTGCAATCACCACTGCTCCGCCCCTTCTGACGCAGCCCACGCCTGCCAAGATGAGCAAAGTGAGTAATCAGAGTGAGAATGCCAGCAGAGTTATACAAACTAACAAAAAATGTTTGCCTTAGAACCCCCTAAAACCTTCAATGTTGTGGTCTTTCACAGCCCCCTCAGCCCCAGGCGCTGACACCAAGCAGTCAGAGCAATCCGTCCATCCCTGCGTACCCCTCTCCCCGCTCCCCGCCCATGCAGCTCCACCCGCCACTCAGCGGGACCCCCACTGGTCCACCCATTCAGAATAACCAGCCCGTGGAGTTCAACCACGCCATCAACTACGTCAACAAGATCAAGAACCGCTTCCAGGGCCAGCCCGACATCTACAAAGCCTTCCTGGAGATCCTCCACACATACCAGGTCAGTAGCTGCGGCTGAATTAAATATCATTGTGGTTTAAAACAATTAGTTTCTGTTTGTGTGTGAGCAAACACATCACACTTAAAGGCTAATTACCCTCTGAAATTCTGCTTGAACCCAGAGTAAAGTGACTTTAGGAGTCATGGTGTCGGCTGTGTAGTGTGTGATGTGGATGGTCAGAGGATATGGTGGAGACTACCTGACCGCTGCTCAGTGTAGCAGTGACAGAGCTTGCAGTCAAAGTTACTGAAGAGGAATAAGTGTCGGTTTGCCACCACTGTCTATCAGGCGTGCTAATGCTAACACCAAGGCAAAGACCGGTCAGCCAGTTTTCTGCTATTTGTATTTGGCCCGTCAGCTGATACATGAAACAGACGCCTGTTTTTGTCATTGAAATTAACTTTCAAGTACGAACAGAGAAAAACAAGCTTTTATTAATGGAAAAATCTCCTGTATTAACACAGATGCCAACAAGAAATTATGTGACTGTGTACTATGCAAAATAAATGTGTTTTATTTGGAGTTCCTGTTTTATGGGCTCTACTTGGCCTCATGTATGTAATGACAGTGTTGACCTTCAGTAACATCACCATGGCCAAATTGACTTTAATTACTTTATTACATCTGATATTTATTCAAGGTTTCATCCATGACTTGACAATCAAATGTGTTCTTCCACTACAGAAGGAGCAGCGTAACGCTAAAGAGGCAGGTGGGAACTACACGCCCGCTCTAACGGAGCAGGAGGTGTATGCTCAGGTGGCGAGACTCTTCAAGAACCAAGAGGACCTCCTGTCAGAGTTTGGACAATTTCTCCCTGACGCCAACAGTTCAGTGGTAAGTCATGATGTGAATTAGATCCTTTCCTCACTTTAGTGTATGGAATAACAGAGTTGCTTTAAGTCGCATTTCTTAATAAAATTCTCGTATCTTCTCAAGACCTGCTAGAATAATCCCACTGTATATGTAGTTCCTTTAATCCGAAGGTGACTATAGCGTGTTCAAGTATGTTGTTTTGATCAGTGTCATTTATTCCCCACAGCTGTTAAGTAAAACCACCGCCGAGAAGGCAGAGTCTGTACGAAACGACCACGGCGGCACCGCCAAAAAGCTGCAGCTCAACAACAAACAGAGGCCCAATCAGAACGGCTGCCAGATCCGTCGTCATCCAACTCCAGGGTCCACACCGCCTGTCAAGGTACATACATGCATCTCTTTCCTTCATATTTCTTTGTTTCGCGACTGCCACTGCTGGGTTGTTTTTTAAGTGTTTGTACCTGTTTCTTCTCTTTTCTGTTTTGGTATTGCTACAGAAGAAGCCCAAGTTACTGAATTTGAAAGACTCTTCGGTGGCAGAGGCCAGCAAGCATGGAGTCGGGACAGAATCACTGTTCTTTGAGAAGGTGAGGTTATAGTTGTCTACGTTTCATCTTTTTGTTTATGTGAAAAGCAAACAGTCAGTAAAGAAAAGGGTGTGAGAAAGACAGACACTCAGGCTTTAAGTTATATTATCAAGAATGCCCCAGTGATGACAGTAATACTGTTGTAATATTGTTTTATAAAATATGTGTTCCTTTAAAATACACAAGAATATTGTTTATATTGTATATAAAATAGTCACTGTATTTTGTTTATTGTCTCAATGTATGCACCTTACTCACCAAGACAAATTCCTCGTTGGTGTAAAACCCTTCTTGGCAATAAATCTGTTTCTGATTCTGATTTCTGAAATAGGCTACCTAGTCCAATACAATTTTTACATATAACGTGAAAATATTGAAATAGTCGATTTAAACTTTCAATTGACTAAAGATGCTGAACTATTTTGGTCATTTTATGTAGCTCCAGATTCCCCTCTGAGCTCCATCACCTACTGTCCCATTAATCTTTATTTCTCACCACAGGTGCGCAAAGCCTTGCGAAGTGCAGAGGCCTACGACAACTTCTTGCGATGTCTGTTCATCTTTAATCAGGAGGTGATCTCCAGGGCTGAACTGGTACAGCTGGTGCTGCCCTTTTTAGGGTGAGTGCTCAGTCATCTCGCCTGGCAAATGACCAGTGTTGCTTTTTTCCTCTCCACAGTATTCATGTGTTTATTCATACATATGACTATCTCTTAATTATGTTATACAGAAAATTCCCTGAGCTGTTCAACTGGTTTAAAAACTTCTTGGGCTATCGGGAAATGTCCCACATCGAAACGTACCCCAAGGAACGGGCCACCGAGGGCATCGCCATGGAGATTGATTATGCTTCCTGTAAGAGGCTAGGCTCCAGTTACAGAGCTCTGCCCAAAAGCTACCAACAGCCCAAGTGCACTGGCAGAACTCCACTTTGTAAAGAGGTAAGAGTTGGAATGATGTGAGAGAAACTAAACTTAAAAGGATTTGAAATCATTTGTGTGTAATCAGTGAAGTTTTTGTTCGAACTCTATGATTATCTGTGTGCTTACTGAAACTGACAGACATTTAAATGAGAATGCTTCATGCAGCACAGATAAGATATACTATTAAGAAAAAAATGATTTTATTGGGGCACATCATCAGACAGATGTTACGTGAGAATAATAGTTGGAGTAGAATACTTGTTGAAGCTTTTTATTCAGTCCGTAAGTGCATTAAACTACCAGCCATCGTTTCTTACATTGATAAGTGTGTGGAACTTAAAGATGACCATGTTTTTTCCCTGCGATGTCCAGGTCTTAAATGACACCTGGGTCTCCTTCCCCTCCTGGTCTGAGGACTCCACCTTTGTCAGCTCGAAGAAGACTCAGTACGAGGAACATATCTACAGATGTGAGGATGAACGCTTCGAGGTGAGAAGGAAGATTAAAGATTTACGAATTGTCTGTTGAAATGGATTTATTTCAACAGATTTCACATTTTCCTCTTCTCCTGCTCTTTGTAATGAAGTTACTCAGTGGTGAGCTGCAAACTGTAGATGAGGATATTTAAAAAATCAGACACATCAGAGCTTTTTGATTATAATTTTAGGCTGTGCACATACAGCAGTGGATATTAAAACAGCTATGTTTTTTTGCCTACAGTTGGATGTAGTGCTGGAGACCAACCTGGCTACCATCAGAGTGCTGGAGGCGGTACAGCGGAAGTTGTCCCGCATGTCTGCAGAGGAGCAGGCCAAGTTCCGTTTGGACAACACGCTGGGCGGCTCCTCGGAAGTTGTGCACCGCAAGGCCATCCAGAGGATATACGGAGACAAGGCGCCCGACATCATAGACGGCCTGAAGAAAAACCCTGCTGTTTCTGTCCCCATCGTGTTAAAGAGGTCGGTCATGTTGTCAGCTGTTACCTCACATGTGTTTATTTCCATAGTATTTGTCGATATATGTATTCAGAGGGTTTCATAGTTTCAATAGCGTGGCAAAGAATCCGTAAGGTGCACACATGCTAAAACACAAATGTGTTTACAGAGTGCAGTTAATGTGTGCACGCCCGCTTCTTTTGGGCCCAGGCTGAGGTTATGAACCACAGCTTATAAACCCACTAATCCACACAGGGGAAGAAAAGCCAATATCATGTTGGAGTGGTGGTTTTAAAAATGGCTCCTGAGATTTAAAATGTGCTTTTATAGACTACATTCTCCATTTCTGCAAAAGGATTTGTAAACAAGCCAGTTTTTTCAATGTGGTTATTCTGCCTCAAATGCATCAAATTGCAGCAGATGTTTGTGTTTTTGTTTTATTGTGTTTGTGCACTTAACCTGATTTTGTTTTCTTAACTTGATCTTGCTTTCTAACCAGGTTAAAGACCAAGGAGGAAGAGTGGCGGGAAGCCCAACGAGGCTTCAACAAGATCTGGAGGGAGCAGAACGAGAAGTATTACCTCAAATCTCTTGACCATCAAGGCATCAACTTCAAACAGAACGACACCAAAGTGCTTCGATCCAAGTCGCTGCTGAATGAAATTGAAAGCATTTATGATGAGGTAAGCGTCTTTCTTCTATACCTCAGTAAACTGCCAGCACTAAAATGAACTATGGAATAAACAGGAGACTGTAGAACCACACCCTCCATTTCTGTGCCTCCAAAACGCTGACTTTGAATTGTTCTTGCTCTGCAGCGCCAGGAGCAGGCCTCCGAGGAGAATGCCACTCCACCCACAGGCCCCCACCTAACGTTTTCATATGAGGACAGTCAGATCCTGGAGGATGCTGCAGCGCTCATCATCCACCACGTCAAGCGGCAGACCAGTATTCAGAAGGAGGACAAATATAAGATCAAGCAGATCATCTACCACTTCATCCCCGACATGTTGTTCTCTCAGCGGGGCGAGCTCTCCGATGTGGAAGAGGAGGAGGAGGAAGAGGAGATGGATCTGGAGGAAGGCGCTTCCAAAAAACACAACGGCGTCCCCGGCAGCGGGAGCCCCTCCAAGTCCAAGCTTCTGTTCAGCAACACAGCGGCGCAGAAGCTGCGCGGCTGCGACGACGCGTACAACCTCTTCTACGTCAACAACAACTGGTACATCTTCCTGCGGCTGCACCAGACGTTGTGCTCTCGTCTGCTGCGGCTCTACGGCCAGGCGGAGCGGCAGATCGAAGAGGAGGTCAGAGAACGAGACTGGGAGAGGGAAGTCCTGGGAATGAAGAAGGAGAAGAACGATAATCCAGCCATCCAGCTGAGACTGAAGGAGCCCAGTGAGTTAAAAAAATATCGACTCGCACACGTTTTCTATGTTGTTGATTAACCAGACTACATTGTGCTTTCCATTGACTGTAAGGCCAAAATCCTGCTTTCTGAAATATGAATTCACATCCCTCTTTTTTGTATAGAAAAGTTGTTGTTTTTTTAAAGTTTGTAGCCGAGTGTGCACAAATACTTAAAGTTTGGAAGCTGATCATTTAAGCGTTGTGCTTTCAAGATCAGAAATACACTTAAATTTGAGGAATGAACATAAAACTTTTGTTTCCTTTGAGTTTTGGTCCATATTCCTGCCTTCTCAAAGATGGCTCAAACTGCGCTTTTTTTAGAGAGAGAACTATTTGAAAAATGTTTGTAGCAGGGTTGTAACAAAGTCTTGAAAGTAAGGAATATACTTGAATTTGAAAATAAGCCTTCAAAAACTGCTAGAGCATCTACACAGTTGTTTATGTAAACCAGAGATCTTTTAATATTGAATTGCGACATTCCCATTGTCATACTGCTTCATCTCCAAATAATTGTGATCAAAATGAGCACAAAATGTAAAAAAAATTTACGATATACATTGATTGTTTTTAGGTATGAAAGAATTAAGATTTTACTGTATAAATTCATCATAACCATGTAGATGTAGTGATAAAAGTTTCAAGAGTACCTGGAAAGTGCTTGAAAACTCCCTGAATTTTACTCTTAAAAGGCTCTTAGAACTCTGTTGTAGCTGTTGTGCAATGGACATTGTAACAGGACATCTACAGTTTTAAATGTGAATTAACAAAAGTTGCCAAAAAGTGAGTCTGAAAATGGAAAAGCATGAAATCTCGCCTGTGAAATGAACCAGGGAATCACTCTGATTTGTATAATATAATTGATGCGAAAACGAGCACCACTCGCCAAAGATTCATTCAAAATGCCTCCAGTGCTTCTCTTACGTGCCGATCCACTCCTCCTGTCTGATGTTTGATCATCTTTCCTCTCTCTAGTGGACATTGAGGTGGAAGATTACTACTCAGCCTTCTTGGAGATGGTGAGGAACCTGCTGGATGGAAACATGGAGGCCTCTCAGTATGAGGACTCGCTGAGGGAAATGTTCACCATTCACGCTTACACCGCCTTCACCATGGACAAACTCATCCAAAGCATCGTACGGCAGGTGAGCATCTGTTCGTTCACACACCTTCAGTTTTCTGGCAGTCGTATTTAAGCCTCTGCTCGCACAGTGATTCAGTCATTCTGACAATTTGAAATAATCGTTTTTCACTCTGTCACAATGCTTTCTCTCCATCCAGCTTCAGCACATTGTGAGTGATGAGATCTGCGTCCGGGTAACGGACCTCTACCTCTCAGAGAGCGCTAACAGTGCCAGCGGAGGAACCATGTCCACCCAGTCCTCGCGGAGCTCTGCGGAGGCCATTTACCAGCGGAAAGCTGAGCAGCTCATGTCTGATGAGAACTGCTTCAAGGTAGGGCCAGGCGACATCGGCAAAAAATTCAATCTTGATTTCTTTTTTCAAAAACACTACTTGTTTTTCACCAAACAAACTAGAAAAAGACCAAAGCATAATTAAATAGATAGATAGATCGATACTTTATTCATCCAGAGTCAAATTTTGGATGAGGGTCTTCTGTATCCAAAAAATTAACGAGACCGTATCAACAAGGCCAGCAACTGTTATTGAGCAAGATATGGAAATTAGTGTGCTGCAGAGAGAAACATCCCACCCTTACCGACTGAGACCGGGAAGATTTCTCACAGGGTTTCTTTTTATTTAAATTCTGTTCTCGGGTGTGTTCACAACCAATAAATCTTCTCGAGGCATCTCCACTTTCTAACAAATGATGAGTGAAATGGAAGCAGTGCTGTGAACGGGAGAGAAAGCTGCACTCACCAGTGTCAGATCCTTTTCCTCATTCATAAAGAGACTAAAAGTGTTCAAATCAGCCTTGTATTGTGCTTTCTGCAACATGTACAGCAGCCACCTGTCACCCTCAAGCAAATTTCTCTTTCATACAGTGAAACACCTGATCGCGTTATTCAATAATATCCAGTTTCATGAAGAAGAAAAAATACAGCTCTTATTTTGAAAACAATTTTAGTTGTCAGATATGCACTTTACTCAAGTGGAAAGTGAAGCAAGAGATGTTCCACAAAATACAGGCTGCATATATGCCATCTTATTTTTACATTTGGAAGAAGAATGAATCAAATAACTGGTAAAAGAGGGCAGCAAAACATTCTGGATTCAAATGGGATTTTCATCCTCTGAACCCTGAGGACGTCCTCGCTTTTTAAATCTTTCTCACACTGAATTATTTCACACTTGTTATCTGTCTGTCTGTCACTTCGTCAGGTGATGTTTGTGAGGAACAGAGGGCAGGTTCAGCTCACAGTGGAGCTGCTCGACACGGAGGAGGAGAACTCAGACGAGCCGATGGAGGCAGAGGTAAGAAACCGTTAAACTCACACGATTAATGTCGTCGTGAAGGCTTTGGGTGTGGGGAAAGAGTTTGGATGAACGCCTGAAAATAACTTTGATTCACAACTCACAGAAATATATAAAAGACATCGGCCCTTTTCAGTGTCTTAATAAAATCAGTTAAAATTTTTAAAAGTTTAATAGAAATTTTGGTGATGAATTGAATAGTTAGGCAACTAATTGATTAATCTTTGCAATTCTACCAATAAGAGGGTCCACTGTTCCACCTGGAGTGGAAGTACTAGTAAGGACATATGTTGCATTCATGTAATGTCGGAGTAATTGGAAATACTAGTTTCTGACTCAAGTCAGAACAACAATTTGGAAACTTTTGGTACACAACTTTGTGATTTTGACATCATATATGCGGGAACATGGCTGGCAATGTTTATGTTTGGCTGATGGTTTAAAACCTGTAGTTAATTCAAAAATTAAAGATGCATTTATTGCACACATGTAATATGTAATAAAGTATTGGCTTGTAACCATGAGTTGCTGTTACATTGATAAACCTAGAGTAGCGAGAAAAGGTAATTATTAGCATCAACTCTAATAACAAGTCAGGTAAACCAATATTTTTTGTGGTTTAAGTTAATTTACTAATGCTGCAACAAGTCTGGGATAAAATCACATATGTAATAATAAAGATTCAAACTTCAAACAGCTATCAACATGTTTAAATACACTGAGTGATAAAATACAGCACATTTTCTTTGTTGCTGTTTCCACATCCCAACTTAAAAGATCATGAACGCAGCAAAGTCTGGGAGACACCTTTCAAACATCTGAAGAATCTGCCATACATTTTGCTTCTGTTCTTGTTTTCTGTGTTCACAGCGTTGGTCTGATTACGTCGGACGCTACTTAAACCCAGATTCCACCACACCTGAGCTGAGGGAACATCTCGCCCAGAAGCCAGTTTTTCTTCCCAGGTGAGCTGTGAAATGTGTTTTTTTAATTGTGAATGTAATCCATTTCCTTTTGCTCAGAATAGATGGAGTGACATTAATGGGCATGGTTCCTTTCAAGAGTATCTTGCTCAGTAAGCTGTCCGATTCTATATGATTCTGTTCTCTCTCATCATGTTCATCTTTGCTCTTGTAACCAGGAATCTGAGACGGATCAGGAAGTACCAGAAGGGCCGAGAGCAGCTGGACAAGGAGGCCTGTGAGGGAGGCAAGAAATCCCTGGAAAAGGAGAAAATGGAGTGCATGTTCAAACTCAACTCGTACAAGATGGTTTACGTCTTTAAGTCTGAGGATTACATGTACCGACGCACTGCCCTGCTGCGAGCTCACCAGGTATTCACCGTCTTTTCCTTCTACTATTATTACCTGGCCTTCAAATGGCATACTCTGTACTTTGCCAAAAAGATTTCTTGAATGATGATGGTTATATCTTTGAGTGACTGAGGGTGTGAGATGGCCTTATGTTAGAACTTTCTGCAGATATGGAGAAGTAGTTTTATATTTTTCGAACATGTTGGAAAAACCATAAATCAAAACCCAGTATTAGACTTTAATTGATAGCGGTTCAGCAAGTTCTTCCACAGTCTGAAAAAACTGAACACTGACTGTCTTCAGTTCAACCTGTTAGATTTACCGAAAGTTGACAGGTGGGAACTACATGTATTTGCTTTTTGCCAACAGACAGATGAGAAGATTTATGGCACTTTTATATCTGTTTGGAAAATATGTAGTTAGGACATTTGGCTGCTTAGCTTAGCTTAGCATACAACCTGAAGATGTGGCAAACGGCCATCTCTAGCTTCATCCACACATGGCTGTTAAACGAACAGATGTGCAAGTGACAGCAATACTTTGATCTGATTTTCAACAAGTAAAAGGATTTAAGCATATTCTTCCTTTAAGTTCAGTACAAACTGTTTATAGGACCAGTAGCCTCGTAGAGGGACCTAAAATACTGTCAGGTGAATGTTGTTTCTCCAAGTGACCACCGAGGGGAGCTCTAATGCAAAAAACTCAGAAAGCTTAGTTTAAGTTTGACATTCTGGGAACTGCATTTATTTGCTTCTTTGGCAAGAGTTAGATTCAGACAACCTCATTAAAGTTTGAACAGCTGACCTCACACACCTACACACACTTAAACATACAGTAACATGTAAACACAAGAATTGACGAGTAACAAATAAAATGAGAATATAAGAAAATAAAAAAGGCCAAAGAGTTTGGTGGAATGAAGGAATCTATAATAAATAGATGTTGTTAATAGATAGTTTGATCTTTAATTAATACAATAATAATACAAAACAGTTAAATCAATAAAGACATCTACAGAGAAAAACATAATGTTTAGGGCTTTCAAGTGACGGGAGCTCTGATGCAAGAAGCTCAGACATTAGTCGGTGTCACTGATGATTCAGTTCCCTGTTTTAGTTTGTGGATTCACTGTGAAAGATTTGTTCTCTCAAGTATTAATCATCTCGAGTCAATTAAGAGTCATATCCCCTCATGGTGTTTTTGGTTTTCTGAGCATTGTAACACCTTGATAACGGGAGTGTCCCATGTGTTTTTCTTCAGTCACACGAGAGGGTGAGCACACGGCTGCACAACCGCTTCCAGGCCTGGGTGGATGCCTGGGTCAAGGAGCACGTCACTCGCGACATGAATGCCGAGACCAACAAGTGGCTGATGGGCGAAGGGCGAGACGGCCTGTTACCCTGCACCACTAGCCGCCAGCCAGAAATCCTTCACTTCATGAACATCAACAAGTACCGAGTCAAATACGGCTCGCCCAGCAAGGCGCCGTAGCTGCAGATAAACAAAAGAGAGAGAGAGACTGAATTCTGGGGGTGTTTGGTTTGAAGTCAAACAGGTCAGGAGTAGAGGTTGGGACGAGGGCTTATTAATGTGTTTTTAAGGCCGACATGGGAGCACAATTAAGCTAGCTACCGTGTCTGTTGCACCTGGGGCGGCAGGATTACTGATTTTACCAGCGTTTTTAGCTGGGCCCATTTTTTTCACAGGGCCTTCGGTGCCAAAACTTAGGAATCGTCATGATCCAGTCGTCGCAGACCTGAGCTCTTACCAGCACTCAGAGCCACTTCTCAAACTTCCCCAAGCCTTTTTCGACAGAGCTTAGCGACGTAAACAGTGAGCCTGAAAGAGATAGAGTGGTGCTTTTTGTACTTTATCAACGACTGAGCTTCGGTTTAGCTTTTTGACTGACCATTTCGCCTGAAGCCATCAGAGTCAGAGCTCCATCAAGAGTACAGGGATTTCTTTACGATAGTGTTATTCTACCGAATCCATGGAGAACAATATGGTGGACAAGTGCACTTATTCAGGAAGAGGAAAATGTCGTTTCAGAAGTTTTGTTTCCCAGATTTGAAGGTTTGGAGGGAGCACAACAAAAGTCTGAGAGATCTGGTTCAGACATTCCTGCGTTGAGGCCAAATCACAATTTACTTACCTGTCACTAGACGCAAAGAGGGTCACATTTCCTTTTTCAAAACACATGGCAGCATTATTAGAAACTGTGCCTGAGCCCTAAACAGTATTGTCGGGTTAACATCAAAAAGCACTGTTGCATTTATGTAAAAAAACAAAAAAAAGAAATTAAAAAAAAGAAGAAGGAAAAAAAAACTAGCCTCACAACACTGTTTGGTCTCAGACTGTAAAATTGTATAGCTTGTGAATGTCAGATACTGACATGTATTCCAGTGTATGTGTTGTGTATATATATTATATATAGTTCTATTAACACAAATGATCCTCGCCGCCCTGGAAGTCAACCTTTTTAAACTGCCCTCTGCCAATACACCAGCTTGTACACACACACACACATACACACACACACACACTCACACTCGTCTCATTCTGGGAGGACTGTCCACATGCCGCTCACGTTGTAAATACACTGTATATAGTCTCAGACTTTTTATGACAGATCTGTGTTGTTGTGCTAGTAATACTTTCCAAGCTTACTGTGGACTTTAGTGATAAATGGCTAAAGTTAGTATGTATATGAAAAAGACAAATGCAAGACCATTTATTACAGTTTTTACCAAAGGGAGTTGATTATAAAAATAGCTGTTTTCCCCCCTTTGTGCGTTCCTTTATGTCTTTTCTTTTTAATTTCTGTAGTAAAAAACATGTGGAAAAGTAGAAATGTATCCAGGTCTTTCAGTTTTTATATATGAGAAATAACAACATTTTTTCTTTTCTTCTGAATGTGACATTTGGTCGGTAAAAATTAATCACTGCCCCCCCTTTTTGACAGCCGACACCGTCCGTGGTGATGGTGGGACTCATTTCAAAGTTCAGTCTTCAACGGTCTCACCTCGTGATGCACGCTTCCCTCCCTGGATAGATTTCTGCTGCAAACATCACCCCACACACCATATTTTTGATAATGGAAAAAGTCACTCGAGCATGTCTTTAGTCCCTTTATTTAGACATTATTTAAAGTAATAATAAAAACGACATTTGTAGCCTACAGAGCCCTTTGTGGAGTTGTGTTCACTTTTTTTTATATCTGTCTCCTTCAATCACTTTCTGTTCTGTTCACCTGGCCGGAAAGAAACATTTTCTGTTTACTGTTTATCAAACTCACACGAAACACACACAGATTGGCCTTGGTTTTCTTCTCAGATATGTTTCTTAAATTGTATTTCGTGCTCCTCAAGACTACAAGAAGCAAAAACACATGTTCACATTCATTAGATCAGTCCAGTTAGTAGTATTTAGTGTGGAATATTCAGGGTGTCTGCAGGTCCTTAAAAAGTTTTATTTTAAAAAAACCATTAGCCAGTTAAAGTCATTAAACGTCCAACTTGTGAGATAGCTGACGAATTGATTGGGTTGGTTGGTCAGACTGTCCACTAGCTTCAGTCTTTGACGAGTTGAGAATGAGACTCGGCAATCAACCAGCTTAAAAATAAGACCTTTAAATAGTCTTATATTTGGATTTTTATGGTCTTAATTGCCATAAACATTTAACTTTTTTTTTCTTACAAGTCTTTGAACCTGCCACTGAGCCAAACTTTACACTAACTCTGCCTACTCTAGTAACTACATCCCTACATAAAACATGGGACCATATAGAGTATACTACAGATGAAGAATGAAGAAAGAAGTTAAACACACTTGAACACATTCACAGTCCTGTGCGCTCACAGTAGAGCAGTCTAGTATCAGGAGGAACTTCAGACATGTAGTCCCGGCTATACTGGAGCACACCGATTTAGCCAGCAAACTTTAACTTTAAAATGAAATGGAGGATATCTGAGAATATTAATCTCTGTAATTGGCATATTTTGAATTTGAAGTGAATTTAACTGTCCAGTAGTTTAATGTTTACTATTTGTACTTCAGAACTCCTTATTCACTGGACGTTATCTAAAAGGATGTAAGTGTTGCCATTGTTGTGGTATTTTTTACTTATTTTTGTTCATAATAATTTCAATTATCTGTGAATTTTACTACCAATTCCTCCCCTTTTCTCCAGCCTGTACTGGATAAGGCCTTAATTAAAGGGGGTCTGTGTGTGTGTGAGTCTCTGTGTCATACGACTCTGATGAAGACACACATGGCATCGAAACGTTGGTCATTTAGTTGCTTTAATCCATGTGCATGTCCATACATCGGACTATAGTACTGAAGTATCACCTGATACACTAGTTACCTCTATGTACTTACCTGTACTGCTTAGATAAGATGATTTGTCCAAAGAAAAGTGTTTAAAAAGCATTAACCCTTAAGTGTCTGATACCTGTTGACACCCTGATACATTCCAATTATAATCCGTCCATGCTGTTCGAGAAGTTACAGCACTCAGAAAGATTCTCACAAGAAAACGTTTTTAATACAACACCTGAATTTTAACCACCATAACAATTAACCAGCTCCAGCCCCGGTGTCTGGCCGGTACATGCATCCATAGCTTTATTTTGAACTGTTAATGTGCAAAATCTTAGAGTTTTCCTTTTTATGAAAACCTCACAGCTGTGATTCTGCCGTTACTCTGACAGTTTGTTTCAAACAGGCTGATGAAGGTATTTAAAAGTCTCGATTTAGATTTAAGAAAAAGATTTTGGACTTTGAATTTAAAAGATCTTAAATATCCAGGAGATGTTACACACCCATGAACTCAAACGGGAAATGTTTCATCAATGAGCACCATCAGACCTGTAGCTAAAAACAGTCACTACTGCAGCCACAGTCACCGGAGAGCTCATCTTCACCAGTGTCGATTTTGGCCAGAATTTAAATGAATAAATTTTTTTAACTGGTTAATTTACTCATCTATTTTCTGCCTCTTCTGCAGATCTGGGTCACAGTAATCAAATCAATTAAATTATTAGGAATTATTGTTGTATGCTGCTGGGAAGTACTGAAAAAAAATCTGATTTAGGAAATGAATTATTCTATGATGAACTGTTTTCCATTATAATTTTGCCTGTGTGACTAGTTGTACTGTAAGAATGTCTTTTTTGAGCACGCGCCTCCATCCATGGAGATGCCCCCATCAAACGGCCTAATCCCTTTAAATCCAGCAGAGGGAGCCCTCTTACAGTCCGCCAACATGAAGCATCTTGAACGCACAGAATTTTACTGGCTATTAAACCTGCTTAAAGATGAATTAAAGGCACTCAGAGACTTGACTCCATTACAGCTTCACAGGTTATTAATTAGCCGATTAGCAACATTATCACTGAAGATTAACCGGTTTCTTGCCTCCGAGATTACTGGACCAGTGCCAGTTTATATCACAGCAGACACAGTAAGCATCAGGACTGATTGTACGTGTCTGTGTGCATGTATGAAAATGTGGAAGTATACATAAGCGTGTATTCACATGTGCCCGGCTGCGATTAGAGCAATGTGCAAGTATGTTCGAAGAGGAGCCAGAAAGACAAATAGGCAAGTCAATAAATGATAGACAGTTTACAAAATAAATTCATGAGGATTCCTGCTGTGATTTCAGTCAGTGCTGACAGGCAAAAGTAGTTTATGAACAGTGTTACCTGTCAGTCTGTGTCCTGCCTTTTTGCGTGTGTGTGTGCCCGCTCTAAGTTCTCCTGTTCTAGGTGCAGCACTGATCTCCAAGAAGTTCTCAGGAGCCAAATGTAAGTTTAGCCCTCCAGCATATCGAGGCTTACATCGGCTCCACTCTGCAGCCGGGGATTTTTATAGATCGCAATCTTCTTATCTTCCTTGCCTACAAAGGTGTCCCAAAAAGGGGCGTGGCGATTTTTAAGTTATATTCTGTGTCCTGCACTTTTGCTTGTGTGGATGTGTGTGTGCCTTGTCTGTTTCTCTGTTCCAGGTGCAGCGCTGACGGTTGACAGAAGACACCTGGGAAGTTGTGGGCTGGGTCAATTAAAAGGTAATGTTCTGAATAACTGTTTGATTCTTTGGCATCCAGCCCAGTGTCGTGTCCCTCTTTAAGTTGTGGTGCTCAAGCCGATCTTAAACAGTATACAAACGTGATGGCTGATCGATGAACGCAAAATACCCCCGTTTTCTCTCATTGTCACAATAATCCAAAACTGTGTCTGGTTCAGAAACTGCTAAAAGCACATTTTGATTGGGTAACACTGGTTGTCATAGCACACTGTACTATTTTTTTATATATATATATATGTCTAGTTTAAAGACTTAAAGAGTTTATTTAGTTAATCATTCTTGAGTCAAAAAGGTTCTGCCACTGATTAGGCGCAGCAGTTTGAGTCTACTTGAGACAAAAAAAACAGGTGGTCCTCAAGACATCAGGTGGGCTTCGATGAAGTCTCAGTGAAAGTCAAGAAAAAATTTGGACCGGACCACCCTTTTACTCCTTAAACACTCAAAGTTATTTTCAAGTTCCTCTCAACTTTTACAGAGGAGCAATAGAAAGCATCTTGACTGGAAACATCACAGTCTGGCGTGGTTCATGCACGGCCCAGGACAGGAAGGTTCTACAGCGGGTGATTAAAACTGCCAGCAAACATATTGGTGAAATGAGATGTCTTCGCAGATCCCAAAGGGAAACTAAAAGACAACACCTACCTCAGCCACAGTCTGTCCACCCTGCTGCTGTCTGGCAAAAGATACAGAAGTATCTGCTGCCAAACCACCAGACTACAGAGCAGCTTCACCCTGCCTCAATCTATTCTCTGCAGCCCACGTGAAATAATCAATTACTTAGTTTAAATGTTATTTTTCACAAGTATACTTAAACTCTAAATCATTTTGTTGTACATCCCTGGTTGTGTAATGATTATTAAATGGATCCAGAATCTGAAATCAAATATACTTTTTCAGTTTTTAATTGATCTTAATTTTCCTTGATTCAATCTGAGGGCTACAGGGCAGGAATCTCTTTGGCAGAGTTGTGTGAGATTCCCATCTGATGGAGTACAGTCCCTCTATGATTCAAACACTGAATTCCACTGAAAATCTGGCCTTGCTCCAGCGGGCCTCTATGGGTGGTCACGCATACTGTACAATGAGGGCAGAGAGGAGACTGAGCATGTGCCAAACCCAAACTCCACCTGACTTACAGGGCCTGCAGTTCTCAGCCCCTTAACAAAACACATCTACTCAGAGACACGCACCCTTTACCCACTTGGCCGTCGTGGTGCTGAGGCCCTGACGAGGAGTGAGGCCGACACATGCCAGCAGAGCCCTCCATGCCTCCCACTGGCAGCGCCAACAATGAGGTCCTCAAAGGCAGCACCGGCCGAGGGGGAGCAGAGGGGGGTTTTTTTCCCTCCCCAAAGCTCTTCTGCGTGATTTCTTCCTTGGAGTGCACACTCCTGAACTCTCAACAGCTTTCAGCTCCCTAATGTCGGCGCTTCCGCAACTTCTGACTCAGAGAGCAGAGCTATTGTCACTGCCACAGAGCTCGTATTGTCGCTCAAGCTTGGAGGCCTTGGCACTCACAATGCAGAGCAATTAACTCGGCGAGAGCGACCACGTAGATTGCTCTTCTTTATTCTTGTATGTGGGGAGAAGGGGAGGGCTTCTTACAGTGCTTTATTTCAAAATTCAACAGGCACTTTCACTCTTTTAAGGCTACAGTGCTTTTACTAAGGATAATACTTCTGAATACTTGTTCGATATAGACAAACCTGGCAACCATGACAAGAAGAAATCAGCGCTTGGATGATGGCAGGTTCTCACTCACAAGACATCAATAGCGTCTCCGAATAAGGGCAGATTATCCAAAACTATGATGTATTTTTGGGAAGGGTTATAAGGTTTGAAGACCGGCGGATTAAAAGAATAAGAAGCATGAATCAGAGCAGCTATTAATAACACAAAGCACTCATCATTTTTCCATCTGTCTCACAATTTCTGGGCGATTTCTACCCACGGCATTTTTTTGCTATGTGAGAGGATTTTTGTGTATGCTGGTGGATGCACAGCCCAGCTGAGATGTCTGCTTTACAGGCTGAATTGTCTTGATGATGAGAAAGCGCTACCCTGCAGGCTCCTCTCCACTATAAAAGGATTAGTGAAGTCTGGCACTCTTACATAACCGCTGCAAGCTCCGGTGCTGAACAGTCGAGTTTACATGCTCAGCTCCAGCAACAAGTTCTCTTCAACTCTTTTAACCTTTTGTGGACCTGTCAGTCCAACACTTTGGTCCAGGCTACAATATCTCGACAACGGATTCCCATTATATTTCACGCAAACATTCTTGTTTCCCTGAGGATAACACCCAGTGAGTTTGGATAATTTCTAAGTCCTTCAATGGCAACACCATGAGGTTCATAGTTTTGGTTTTGAGTGACATGTTGGTGGAATCAACTTTCGGATGGGTTCCCATGAAATGAGAAAATGTGTACAGACATGCATGGTTCCCTGAGGATAAAAACCCAATGAGTTTGGTTATTCTTAACTCCTCTTATAGCAGCACCATGAGGTTCAGAGTTTTCAGTTGTCAGTGTAATGTTGGTGGAAACAACTATTGGATGCATTGCCAGAAAAACCGTGAAGACGTTCATGGTTCCCAGATGATAAACCTAATAAATCTGGTTAGACTCATACAGCGCCACCATGAGGTTCACATTAGTGATTTTCAGTGAAATGTTGTTGGAAACAACTTTTAGATGGATTCTCTGGAAATTTTGTATAGACCTTAATGGTTCCCAGAGGATAAAACCTAATGACTTTGGTTTGTCTCTGACTATTCTTGTTATAGCACCATGACACGGTTAACATGTGTGGTTTTGATGGACATGTTGTTGTAAAACCACTTTTGGATGGATTACCATGTTCAAACATTCATGGTTCATCCAGAGGATAAGACCTAGTGACCTAATCTGGTTATTCAGCACATCATTCAACACAAAGCGACAGGCATACCGTACATATTGTAATAAACCTACTGAAGGTTTAGGCTCTCAGGCTACCTGACAATACCAATACTCTCATGCTATTTAACATGCTAGAAAAAGATTTTGTGTGTCCCAATAGTATAACAAATGCCAAAAATATCATGCATTTAGTAGCATTTTGCAGTGACTTTGCAGCCATCATGCTCATGCTCCGGCTTGTTGGACCCACAATCCTCATGCAACAGAAGATGCAACCTAGACTTTTGGTCTAGACGTTTAATCTCATCCTTGCATTATTAACACAACATCAATGTCTGCTTGTCAAATGAGTGCTTGAGAAATGCTCCATTAAGTTCTATAAAAATGAAAAACCTACTGGCCCTTATAGCCATCACAGTGGACTAATGGACACTAACAGTCTGGAAGTCTGCACTCACTTTCAAACTCTGAGAACTTTTCTGTCGATGATGTTTGACTCAGACGTGATGGCGGTCATGTGTAAATTTTAAATAACTGTCAACTTTGTTTTCTTCTGATATTCTGAACTCATTGTCTCTTGAACATTACCAAAGGGAAATGTGTTTTGAATCACAGTAATTAGTGACTCATGTTAAGATTTATGAACAGAGCTGTTTTATTGTGACTCTTCCCAAAAACTGAATAAAGTTCATGAAAAGGCTAACAGCAACATGCAGCAAATCACACATTACCAAAGTACATGTGTTTTGTATAACAATGTCTGAAAAACAGTAGAAACGCATTTAAACCACGGTTGGCCTCGACACACATTCAACGTTGTTACATTGTGTGCCAAGTTTAGTGGAAATCAATGGTTTTCCAGTTTGCCATTATTTCTTACTGCATATGATCTGCAGTAATCTTTATTATGGGAAAATAAAACATACATATCCAGTGTTTGCCCTGATGTACACAAAAAGTTGGTCTTAATCAGGTGCCTGAAATGTAAATGTATTTCTTTGTCATACCATCATGTTTATTCCCGTCTTCTTCTTCTCTGAGCAGACATTCGTGCAGAGTTGCGACTGCCAGAGTCTGAATGTGTGCGTGTTCCCTCCTGAGAAGGCCATTTATTGAGACTTAAGCGTGACTAAATATATCGCAAGATGAAAGTCACTGGGGACGTCAGAGGCACAAAGCATGCTGGGTAATTTAATGTGACAGCAACACACACACACACTTGGCTGAACTTGACCTTTTCCATCTTCCCTTGGTGTTCATATCCAGTACATGTCAGTTAATATGCTGCATGTTGCACCTTCGACAGGGTTAGTCAGCACCATCTGCCAGGGTTGAATACAAGCGCACTGATTAGCATTTTCTGACAGTTTTCACACCTGTGCTGTATAAGTTTAGCAGCATCATGACGGGCCAAAGTTACTATAGCCATTTTGTTATCTCTCTCTGATAGGGCATCCTTTTCAGTTGATTTACAAGCCGCAGCTAATGGATTAATGTCCAATAAATAATTTACTAATGGTTTTCAGATATAGTTTGACATTTGCCCTTTGGAGGGACAAGCATTTTTTTTATGACTTGAGTGAACACAGTCCTACTACCTTTATGTACAGCATCTCAGTATGGTATAAGCACTATATAAGCTTAATGTACTATTATGATTATGGTTATGATTGTTATTATTATAAGTATTACTGCGTGGTATGTTAAATATACGTTACAGTAACAGAGAGACAGTAGTAGCCTACCAAGCTTAGCCATAAAGCCACAAAACATAATAATGTATATAATGCACACAGTTAAAGCGCACTTGCCAACCATAAAGTTACATTTTGTTAATTACACTTTTGTGCTATTTTGCATTATACTGTTACAGGCTTTTCAACCATTTTCAACATAAAAATGCAAACTCGCTCACAGATCACTGCTGTTTGTACACCATGAAGATGGTTAGCAGAATCAGTAAAGGTGAAGGAGCTCGCCACTAAACCGCATTTCACAATGAGCCGTGTCACATGACTGCTCAGAAATGTAATTCATGACAAAAACAAACATATCAGAATTAGGCAATAGACCGGCTACACGGTGGTCGCATGACCTAAACGTCACCACCACTAAGCATCTTACTACATAATTACTATACACATTTTCTATAAATTGATAAATCTAGTTGTAAAGTTAAAGTTAGAATAATTTGGAATCAAAGTTGGTCTGTAAGGATGGACAACTGCGTAGATGAGAATTGTGTAGTCTCTTTTTCACATAAGCCCATTATTATTAAATTGAGGGACACATAATGATGTATTTTTTTTGTTGTTTTTTTTTGTTTTTTTTGTAGAATTAAACCTGTAAAGATGTTACAGCTTTGGTTGCCACAGACCTTATTTCAGTCATTCAACAACAAAAAATAATCTTAGACTTTGAGACGAGGGAACCGGGAAATTTACAGATTAGTACAACTTATTTGCAAGCCAAATGTGTGAGCTCTCGACTATGCTTAATTACAATAGGTCAAAGTTTAATCAAGGATTAACAGTAATCTAAAGTTTGGGTAGTGGTCTCTCCCCATTTGACCTCCTTTTAGCGTTTTTGACAAGTTCCCACACCTCTGCACCGAACTTGGTGCATATAATTACCCACAGGAATGCCGACCAAACTAAGTAAATTCTGTTTGCCTATAAAATGGAACTACCTTCAGAATTTGAACTAATTAGTTCAAGTTGTTATTGTGCTGGAAACCAAATTGGCCTTTATATGCAGTGTCCCAAACTCCAAAACCTAGGCAAGCTTTGGTAGGAGCTAACTGGCACACCAAGTGGAGAAGAGGAGGGAAACTTTTGTTTGTTTTATTCATTAGGAAGTGGCGTTAAACTCCACTGTCCTCACAGACGCTCCACTGTTTGGTAAGCAGAAGAGAGCAGTAAGACAGGCACAGGGGCCCCTTCCCTACAAAGTGGAGCAAAAACACAACAATCCCTTTATTCGGCTGTTTGGACCTGCCATCTGAACAGCGGCTTGTCATTAAATTAACATCACAGCAGGCGCGCGCCCTGGCCCTTGCTTCCCGTAGCATTGTGGTGCACTGAGGAGGAAGCTCATTCTTTCAGGGGATATCAGGTCAAAAAGCAGGGGTGGTATAGACTCGACCCAGCAGCCTTGGCATTGAGGAATGGGAACAGTCGCTGTGCCACTGTGTTAGTCCTCGCAAGACCAAGTGTTGAAAGGACAACCTTTTAATCCCTGGCAGCCGTGAAAGACAGAGACAGATTTGCTTTTTGTTTTTGATGTTGTGCCATTTTCTCGCCACATCCACCCCGAGGACAGGACTGCACGCCAAGGCCTCTGACCACTGGCTGCTATGAGGCTGTGTTGGCCCGGATCATAGACTCATGTGTTGTGCACCTGCTCTGGGGAAGTGTCTCGAATAAGTTCCCCAATGGTTTTCCAATTGAAAGATTTGTATGGCAGCAGTGCACTGGCTGGCTCACACACCAAAACAGTAAATTATCTCCTGAGCAGCACTGAAACGCTGTTTGAGTCAGAGAAAAAGCTAAATTATTTGTCATGACAGAAAAAGTCCAAACCCAAACTTGTAAAAAAACGGAATACAATTACTTAATTGCACTTCATAAGTCAAAATAGATTTAGTCATCCAATTGAAACAATTGGGCCATGGACTTAACCTGTGTGAATGGGTTCATTTATTCAGTCAGCCAATTCTCTTGGAAGAAGAAGAAAGAACTCATCCTGGCAAAAGAGAAAGAAAGAGGGCAAGTACTCTTACAGGCAAATGCAGAGAACAGTTTGGCTGTAATTTATTACAACATTAACAGAGCCTCTCCTCAATGAGTGTAGAGCATCAGGGCACCACAACCTACAACCTTCCCTCCAGCGAATATCTTCAGCTCTTCCCGAGAGGTTTTTCCCTCACGCTTCCAGGTCAGTTTATATCATGAGCCCTGGGGCCTTATCATACATAGACCACCTTCAGATGGGGGGCACATGTGTTGCATCTTTACCAGGTGCCTGAATCAGTTCAACTGGCTTCACAGAGACAAGCTTCGCACGAAGGTCATTACGCTTGACTGAAACCTTCCCAGTGTGGATGCTCACTGTACCGACAAAGCGACAGAGCAGTTTGGTCATTTCAAAAATCTGCTTTATGCTACAAAATATGAATATCTTGTATGGAGTCCAGCACCTACTTTACATGACAGCTGCATGTACATTGCTATGTGTCACTTTAAGATTTCTCTCACATGATGTCCCCCTCATGCTTCCCCCATGTTTCATATCATTCTCTACAGCCAGCTGGGTGAGGCTCACACTGTGATTGGTTCACGTGTCATATGGTGTAACACTCTCTCAGCTATTATTCTCTGACTCTTTATTGAAATGAATCTGCTTTCATTATTGCTTCACTGCCTTCCTGTTCACTGGACTTTGAAGTTCTGATCTATCTGACCACCTTGTTCGTAAAAAAAAAAAAGAAAAAAGTGGCAGCATAGATTATTGGGCAGTCAGGGTAGATGAAGCCAGTAGATGAGGCCAGTGAAGCAAAAGAGGTCAGATAAATGAACTGACCACAACTCTACTGTGTCTGTTCGTCCCAATAATGCTGCCTCCACATGACAGGCCCTGAAGGGAGAGCCACACGAGGACAACTTTCCGCATTTCTCACATCTGCTTCTGTACAAATTTGAAAACACATCAGATAAAAATCGCAAACATCTCCATGTGTTATTCTGAATTTAAAGCCAGCTGCAAAAGATGATCGCTCCTATGTTGTCTGTCACCCTGAAGAGACGACTCATGTTAATGTGCAGCCATGGCATTAGTCACACTGAAGCGACAGGGCCCTGCTTGGAAGCTTTTGACTGTATTTGCTCCAGTCTGTCTGGTCTAATCTTGCCGCCCTCTGCGTCTTTAATCTTGTTGCTTCAGAACTGCATCAGACACAAAGACGTGTCTCTCGGGAGTGTCTGGGGAGAAGCAGAGCCGCTGACGAATGGCAGCAGGGAGTGGGAGGCTGGAGCATGACGGGATGTGGGGTTTTCAACCCAAGGCTTTTTAAAGGGGCAGTTTAGGATTTTTGAAAATATTGTTTATAATTTCATGTACACCCATCAGCCACAACATTAAAAGGATTGACAGGTCAAGTAAATAATATGGATGATCTAGTCAGAGTGCAATGTTCTGCTAGAGATCCAGCGAGGCTCCGACCCGCAAACCACAGGATTCAATGCTCTGGTGCCAGACACCACAGGACAACCCCAGAGGTCCTGTGCTCAAGCCTTGGCGGGTCAGAGCCAAGTCTCTTGGTGGAGCCTCCATAGATAAGACTTGTTCTGGCACATCCCACAGATGCTCGATTAGATTGGAATTTGTGCAGTTTGGTCAGGTCAGGTCGAGCTCTTCATCTCATTCTTAGGGCCATTCCTGAGCAGTTGTGCCTCTGTGTTGAGGCACATTGTCCTGCTGGGTGTGGCCACTGCCATGAGGTGGTGTACATTCTGCAGTGGTGTTCGAATGGGTAGCGCATGTAAAACGGCATCCACATGAATACCAGGACCCAAGGTTTTCCAGAAGAACATCGCACTGTAAGAAAATGATCCATGTTATTCACTTCACCTGTTCTTTAAACGTTTTGACAGATTGGTGTATGCTCACAAACATAACTGCTTACGGCCTGATCGAAAATTGATTAGATTTTTGTTCCCAAAGCCAGAAACCTGTGAAGATCTTAAACAATGTTGCACAGCCAGCCCAAGACTTATTTTGACACAAAGACCCGTCACTTAAGAGGGAACCTGTCATATTTGATTGAGTCTACATCAACATTTTAATGTCAAATAGTCTGAAAATCAACAGTGTTATTTTACATAACATGAATTTGATATCTGATGATTCAACCTACAGACTGAACGGTATTATGTCTCACTTCTACTACATGGCACGGCTTGACTTGACTAACTTGCTCCTTTTGGTCTCCCACTGGCAAAAAGTTGTGAAGAGTCCCTGGTACATATTTGGTATCCCCCTCAGTTGAGGTTCCAAGTAACTTGAGGAGGACTGCAGAGCCGGTGACTGATCAAAGCAAACTGCCTCTGGAATCATCTCGCTGTCATCACTTTCCCTGAACACCCCTGGTATTTTTCATGCAGAGTCACTGTGACAATCAGCTAAGAATCCCATCTACGATGAGTGGAGGACGATATCGACAAAAGTGCCTGTAAGCAAAAGTGATGAAAGTTGGGTCGAGCTGAGCCATACCATGTGGAAATTAGGTCTGTTGAACCTAAAATGACCACTTAGCATAGTCAGGTGCAATGTGTTGTATAGTGACTGCGCCCTGCGCATGATGTGGAAGAAGCATATTGTCACTACTAGTTGTCAGAGCAAACCAGGTTATTAGACTGGGTGGAGTAAAAGTATTTTGAAAAAATGGAAAATCTTTTTATTTCCATGTCAACTGGGGAAACCTTATGTGCTGATGAATATGATCAAAGGTTCCATTGTTTTATTTTGCCAACATTTGTTTCAAGGGTAATGCATTTTTTTTTTTTTTTTTTAGCTCAATACCTATAAATGTTCATTGAAACGGGCTCTGTGGTTATTATGGCCACTCGTGGTGACATGGAGCAGCTTGGATTTGGGACCATGAGAGAGGTTCATACAAATACCTGCAGCACAGTAATGCTAATGTCTGGTGCATGCAAGCAACAGTTTTTCACAGATAGTAGCAACAAAACGTGGCAAAGAAGAAGACGGCGAGCTGATGGAAGTTCCAATATGTATGTATATAAGAAAATGAATGTAATCAAGAAAGAGGCTCTGATACTGTTTGTTCTATTGTTTTTATTGTTTCCTGTTATTGGATATGGATACTGAATCAATGCAAGTGATTACTAAATCCTACATTAACAGCTGACACCAGGGTTGCAGATATGGACACTGAGATATCCAGCTACTGTAACTGCAGGCACAATACTCACTACAGACCATTACAGAAACATTGCTACTGTTTGTGGCGACTATGCAGATTGATGCTGAGAGATTACACAGGATACTTCGCATATGTGTTAGCATGTGGAGTGTTGTTGGGTTTACATTGTGGTCCAACTGGGTTCCTGCCTTGTTCTGATGGAGGTCGCAGAGCTTCATTCCCGGCAGTAAATTCGTGTGCACACTACATCATCTGCCCCAAAAATCTGGAGGAAAAAAAAGATATTTAAGTGTTTTAGTCCGCTGGGTGAACAATATTATATCAGCTTTAACAAACACCAGTGACAGCGAGCCTCATCAGCCTTGGTGCGCTTTTACACAGCGGGGATGATAACGCAAGATGCAAAAACAAATCTGGATCTTTGCGTAATGGATCAGTTACCCAAACTGGACTTCCTTTACTGTATTTCATGTCTCACCAGTACCAGAAACAACACATACCTCCATTTCAGTCTGACCGCTTGCTTACAGTGTCTGAAAGCACTCCCCTCTTACCTCTACGGCGTTCAGTTAGTTAGTCTACTCTTTTCTGTTCCCCATAAAACTTTTCTTCAAGTAGTGTTTGCATTCAGTTTTGGAATCAAAGAGCATAACTTGCTTATAGATTGTTGATTTATGATAGTATAACCATATTGTTTGCAATATGAGGAAAGAAAAAATGAGTGGGCCTACAGCTAAATCTCAAAATATCAAGGAAATCCTATTAAACCATGATGCATGGGTCACAACATCACGATCAAAATGATGCTCATCAATCTCGGCCATGACGCGTCATCTGCTGCTGATGAAACCAAAGGAAACTGCTCTGTAGCTGATTTAAGCATCTTTTGAATGCATGAGCTCGAACTGATTGAGTCCAATCCTCTGATGTGGCATCATTTTTAGATTTTATTTCAGGCTGATAAAGCTGCAGAAAATCCACACGACTCTGCCCTTAAAATGCTTTCAGACTAAACCAATTAAACGGATCATGCAAATCGTATGGAAATGTGCCCCACTTACAGTGTGAACTGCCACAGACAATCAGACCATTGCTTTATGATCCCTACCGCTCCTTTGAGTCCCCAGCCAAAGCTCTGCAATTGTTTGGTTGTCTCTGTGTCTGCGGGCTTTTTTGTAAACAGATATCAGTCAGATTCAGTGTTTGCTTTTTGTTTTTTTGTAGGTTGCTTGTCCTAAAAGAAAAGGGTTGTCTGGGTGCACAGATGACTCATGCGTCATTCTCTAGTGATATGGGATTTCTTTACACACACTGAAGCATTCGAAAAACATGTTTTGCATTTGCTAATTTTCACACTCTTCACACTCATATATTAAAGATATTTTTTCAGAGTCGAAGAAACTGAAAACGGATAATTGAGAGCAAAATTCATTTGCAATAAAAAATTCAAATCTATTAAGGCAAATCTAATTTCGAACAACCAGTCATGAAACAAACATGAGCACAAGTTACTTAAGTGCTGTAAAAGTAAAAATTCTGAGGTACTTTCCTTTTACTTCTATTTTATACTTCCTCTCCATTACATTTATTTCAAAGATTTAGTTAAAAGTTATTTTGCAGATTCATTTATAAATCAGTTTATTTTATCTGATGAAAAAATCACCAATTCCAATTATTGGAAAATGCTGAATATCGGCCCTAATAAGTGATCAGGGCCCAATTATCCATCTACCCCTTCATATAAGCATATAATATAATATAATAATATATATAATAACAACAGACAAATATTGACCAAAAACATTTCATGTGTTGTGGTTGGATATTCATGCATATCCACACACTCAGTGTCAGTGCTGGAGAAAGTCACACCAATTCTCATTCAGAATAAACACTTGTGCCCTTTTACCACCAGCACTTCTGGCCACGCCAAGTCAAACCAAGCCGCGCTGATTTGCTTTTCCATCAACGGTTATACTGCACCAAGCTGATTGAAGAATAAAAACAGACATATCCACGGCGGCGAAGGACCTGCTCCGGAGTGAAGCCAAACTGCACCCGCCACACCTCCAAGTGGGCCGTGGTGACATCTCGTGACTTCAGCCAACCTTAACCAGAGACAAGGGTGTCATTGGTTTAAGGTACATCTTCAAGCAGGTCGACCAAATTACATTTCTGAGCCATGACAATGCCCAAAATGTGGCTTTTAGCCGAGCTTCATCCCATGAATGTCTTTAGTGTTCTTTATGGTCTGTGTCCACATAGCATTTTTTCTCTTTTTTTCAATTGTTGCCAATGAGGACAGAGCGTCATGCTCACATCAGGATCTGCTGCTGCGGCACCAAAACTAGGGCAGTTGTCTCAGGTGTATGATGACAGGATTGACTTTTTAATGTTGTCATGGCGACATATACAACCTAGATGCACTGAGAACCAGTGACATTGCCATTCACCTATCTGTAAACTACACTTCACGATGGACGAACATGGCTCCAGGTAGCTTTTTGCTGCTGATGCTGGTTAGAAAATGTCCAAACCGGGGCTGTAAACACGGTCTGTTTGCAGGTTGTGTGATGGTGTGACAGCAGGGAGGACGGAGGTGAGAAGAGCAGCAGAGGAGCGCAGCGACTCGGCTGTTGTCACAGCTCGGCCAGATCAATCTCCATTAGTACATGAGTGCTCCAGCTCCTCCAGGGCAGCCGGGCCACAGTGCCACCAGAGGGGCAGGCGCTGTAACACATTCTGCTTTTTTCACCTTCCTCTCAGTCTGAACAAAGAGGAGCTTCTAGTGGAATACTGAGATTCTGTATTAGCATTGAAGGCATCTTCGAACCTGTTCTTCCCAGTATTTGCTTGTGGCTGGTAATATAAAGCTGTGCAAACATCTTGAGATTATTTTGTTCAACATCTAATCTTTCTACACTGTTGTTTCAAGCTTTTGCATTTTGGACATTCATCTAACAAGCACTGGAGGAACAACAAGGCAGAGCGTGGGAGCGTTGACGGAGCAAAGCTGTTGATTCTTTGAGAACTGTTCGCACAGTCCATTGGTCTTGGACTGTTCCCCTGCACATCTTTCGAGGGGGCTTTGGACCCATTGACTTCTGCCCATATTAATCTGGTTAAATACAGGGGTATTACTGCAATGTCAGCCTAGCAGCTCCCCTTGTTCTCCTTTCACATCCCTCCACGGGGTGGATGAAAGCTCGGCTCCTTGGGAAACGGCCTCTCTCATTTCCTTTACGGATGAATCTCCAGGGTGACTTCATACACTGCCTGCCTCATTTCATTAACCATTTCTCAAACAGAGTTCACCAGCTGCTTGACAAAACATCCCTTCTTAATGCATCTGACGTCTTTCGAGGTCTCCATGAGAACCAGCCACGTAACAGACAAACCATACAGATGAGCTACCCATCGGATCCTACTCTCTCCGCACAGAGAAATCATTCTGTAAATTATTTTTTGTCTTCTTTTTGTCGAGCTAAGCAAAGACCTCAGGCTCAAATAAGAGTTCATCAATCCACTAAACTTCAGAGCTATTGTCTTTTTTCTTTTTTTTTCGCTTTTGTGTAAGCAGCAATCCATTAAGAGGCTTTCATTGGGATGATGAGTCATATGCTGTGCGCTCACCAGTGTGAGCTCATCGCCGTTCAGCTCTCGGGTCCAGTAGGTTTTAGGGCCATTGCCATCCACCAGAGTTTGCTTACAGTGGATCTTGTTCTCCGACTCCCAGGTGGCGAGGCTCTGCGGGGGGGGACACAAGATGGGAAGGTCAGTATGATGGTAGAACACATTAGTATGACATATAGTTTAAGGGTCACTTGATACCAGTCCCAATACTAGCATTACTGATCATAAGTGTCGTGAAAAATGTTCTCTGTTGCACTCATAACCAACACAGCTTTCACCTTTGTGAGATTAATTTGAGGAATGTCTGTTCTTGTCTCAACGGAGGTGAGGTCCAGGAACTAATGTTCCTCAAACCATAGATTTAAAATACAACTAGATAGTGAACCCAAAGATTGCACCCATTCAGTCCAGTGTAAATTCCTTGCGAGGCACATATGCCCAAAACACTTTCTACCTTACTTCCTGGTTCATTACTGAATCTTTGGTGCCAGACTGTGCAGTCAGCCGTACTGATGTCTATGGGAGATGTGTGGAGGAACACACTGAAATCCAGCATAAGCACATGTTCACCAATCATAGTTGTGTGTAATGTGCACGTACACTTGGCCATATTTTTCACAGCCTACTTAAAATAACATCTGTCCGGTGCTAAGTCACCCACAGCCAGACCTCAGTGAACATATGATAGTATAAATCAGTGTCCTGAGCCATTAGCGTGAGTTTTGAAAAAAGAAAAAACCTCTTTGGTCAGTCCGGGTCCCCGTCTGCTAATTCACTCCAATCATATTTCAAATGACTTCAACAGGATTAGTCAGTCTTTGACTTCTGGACTAATTTCTCCTGAAGTAATTGGCTCAGACTGCCTATCAGAGAGTTCAGTGTTCATAAAAGATCAGGACCAAGGTGACCCTGTGGTGCTAATTTGTGGTAATGGAGAGAATTTATCTTTCTCGTCAGCTTAGGGTCCATTAACTGCACTCGTATTTCATTACCTAAACTGTGCACTGTTCTCTTAGAACAACAGTTCAACATTTTGGGAAATTATTACATTTCTCACTTGAAGTTAGATGACATTGTTACGATCCTCATATTTGTGTGATAAATGTGAAACTGAAACCAGGAGACCAGCTTAGCATAAAGAGCAGTAACGGGTGGGGGATAAGCCTGGCTTTGCCCACCACTCCTAAGGCTACCACATTATCCTGTTTACATAATCCATATTACAACCCAAGTTAATCAAACAAAATGAATTAGTGAGCTTTAAAGGTGCTGATATTATCGTTGGATGAGGTCGAGCCGGCTGTGTTCTCCTTTTCCAGTGTTTATGCAAAGATAGCAAACTAAGTCGCAGCTTCAAGAATTAATTAAACCTTTTGGGAGATGTACTTATTTGGTTTCTTGCCATAAGTTATTTAAAAAATGACCACTCTTGTGTTTGTCCATTTAATATAAAGCTGTAACAAGGAGACGCTTAGCTGACAAGAAAAAGGGGGGAAACGGCTAGCTTGACTCCGTCCAAAGCTAATCCAAAATCTGCCTACCAATGTTTAAACCATCGACTTTTATCCATTTAAGCAGAGATGAACTGAGGTCTAAAAGTAACTATTTTCTGAGCTTTACATGTGCACAGACAGAGCCAGGCTATGCAAGGAGTCCTAAAACACAGAAATAAGTTAGCATTCGGCACTTACGGTCTTGAAGTCGGTAGTATAACTGAATTTGTTTTTGGTCCCTGAAATAAGGTCTGTGGCTAACACAAGCTTAAGAGATATATTTTGTTCTACACATAAAACACGCCAGTAAAAGCCCCACTTTTGAACTATAAAATGTTTAAGTACTTAAAACAGGTGGTAGCTAACAAGTGACTAAATGAGGCTGTCGGGGACAGTAAATGTCATCATGCTGAACACAGAGGCTCATCTACACACTAGTCTGTCTTTATAGGCCAACTTTAGCTGCAAACCATACTAACTATAACTTTATAACTTGTAGTTCAATCAGTTTATACTGTAATGTGTATACTATACCATAGTACGACATTTAGGGTTGGTGACGTTGAAGTCACGCAGCTGCAGTATAGTTCAAATTCTCGTGTTTTTAACCTCTGCTGATTTAGTTTACGCTTCAATACTCAATAAAAGAGGTGTTCATCTGTGACGATGATCTTGTTGAACAAAATGTGTAAGTATCATACACCAAAATCCAATTCCAAAATTTGAATTTGCTTTTTGCTAAAGGAACCAGGGCGATGCGAATTTACCGAATAGCCTACAAAAATACGCCATCCCTGCAACACCCTTTATCCTCCATTTTCAAATCTTTACGCCAAGCTATGCTAAATCACCAGACTGTACCTTCATTTCAACATGAAGATCTTCTGAGCAAAAACTACTTTAATGACCATTTAAGAGCTTAAAGTCTTGAATCCAGAGATTACAAGGCTTATTAACAGATCATTTTCTCTTTAGTGTCGGCTTCATGTTTGCTGTCTCTGACTCTGATTATAATTTCCCACACTGTTGAAATGAGTTTTTCCCTTCAATAAAGCCAGCTGCATTTTCCTTTTCAACATAGTATCTAAAGCTAATGATCCCGCTCCAAAGCCTGGAACTGATCAGAGCTGCCACTGCTTCATCCAACTCTTCAGCACAACATCTAGATCCAACAAATTCAAAATCTGGAGATGCACGTTATGAAAACCATGTTCATCTTGCAGGGTGGGATGTTTGTACAGATGCTCAAAGACAATTTGTCTGTCAATTTGTGCAATTTAGTTTTTTCTTAAGCAGCACTGCTCAGGGTTGGATGAAGCAGCAGCAGCCTCGGTTTCTCAGAGGCAAATGTTAATCACCATATCAAAGGTAAGGAAAGCCATCATTTGTTCCCTGCGGGCTGCCGTCCACAGGCTGCGCCAAGCTGAACAACAGCAGGGTTTTTCTACAGCTTTCTGCTGCTCTCCCTCTGATTTTTTTTTTCTTCCATCTAATAAAGCCAGAATGCAGAGAGTCGATTAGCTACGGCTCCATTTTAACGTTAGCATCAGTCTCAGCCTCTGACTTGGATGGATTTTCTCTCATTCTCTCTCTCGCACACTAACTCACAGACAAATTCTCACACACAGTCTTTCTCTTCGAAATAATACTCGAGAGCTTGGGCCCACACACTTGAGACCAAGACAAATTCATCCTGCGTTTGCTTTCAGGCTTTAAATTATAAGAATTTCTGCCATCACTGGCTTGGATTTAGTGTCTGTATTGCTAATCAGACAGCACTGGTGAGTCGAGAAGTCAGAGAACATCTAATTTCCTGCTTGGTTAAAGTTTTAATGTTGGATTTCAAGGCCTGAAGTAACACCCTCACTCCCTCTTCGTTCCTCTCTTCCCACAGTTTGATCACAGTATCTCATGTCAATGTTTGCTCATCACTTTTCCCGCTCTCAATAACTCATGCCTTACCCTTATGACAACAATTGTGATGCGCAGTTGCTGTAATCAATTCATTTAAAGGTGTAATTTGCAAAATATGGCCCAAATTCGAAGGTAGCTCTAAAAACATAGGGGGCAGCATATCACAACTGCTGCTCGTTGCTAATGAGCTAATCAGCTCATGACTCAGTTACCGTTGAACCTGTGGCCCAACTCAACTGGATCTGGCGACTTTACCTGACCGTTAAGACGGCTCGGCACCGAACTGGGACTGACCAAAGCCTCCATGACTGTCAACCTGACAACAAGTGATACAGTATGGAGGTGATTTACAGGAGCTCTCACCAAGACAATGATTTTGGGGACGACAAGACAGAGACATGAGAGGCGTGCAGCAATACTGAAGTGATTTTACGAGACAGGATGGACCAAGGCAAGCAGGGCTAGGAATGCTAACTTCAGTAGACTATCTGCAACACAATGTTAATACATCATTGACATGTTGATTACGTGAACATGTTGTTTCTTCACACTCTTAATAACTAATACACTTACATACAAATTGCTCCTTTAACACTGACTGCAAGAAAAACATGACAGTACAGAACTCCATTCAAAAAGTCCCAACTCCTTGAATGATTGGTTTCCAAAAGAAGCTGTGATTCCAATTGACTTCCAATACTTTGTGTCGTATTATTATTTCATTATCTCTCCATTAAAGCTGAGGTAGACAATTCTAGAGAAATACTGAGTCTCCTCTGGGAATGAGACACAATAATCAGCTATCTCTCTCTGGAAGTGTCTACTTTCTTCATACGATCTTGACATATTTATACCAGATTATTGTGAGGAGTGGACATTATAACAACATTTTTTTTTCAGCCCTGTCTTGAGGGTAATGAGACAGAGTCTACAGATGGGGCTGAAAATATCAAACTTAATATTTTGCCCTCAGTCTTCCCTCTTGCTTCTCTTTCAACACTGTTTTGATTTGCCTGTCAGTTTGCAGCGGGTGTGCTCCTGCCTCTCAATACCAAATGACACGCTGTCAAGAGCGAAGAAATCACGTCGAGTCTCAGCCACATGAGGTTAGATCTTTCCTGGAAAAACGTCCCTAGTTTTATCCATTTACCCCGAACCTCTGCAGGGCTGCTGAGCTTCACAGATTACTTGGAAATACATGTGCAATCTTGTACTTGTTTCAGTGTATGAGCAAACATTTATTATCATTTGCTACTGATACTAAAAGTCTGTCTATAGCAACCAGCTATGTTAAAAGACCTCATGTGTCTCAGTCTTGTGACATGCTTTGATGTACACAAGGAAATGATGCTCACGTGCTGTTTCACTTGTCAAACTCCACTTATTACTCAGCGAAACTCAACCTCAGCTGCACGAGTCAGCTAAAAATCTTCTGCCCATGTTTGTGTTTTTCTTTGAAACACCTTCATCCATCAGACCTGGTGTGAAATCACCTCATTATGACTTCCACTCTGCCCGTCTGGTGTCTGTGTCTCTGGTTCCTCTGAGACAGACAGGAAGAGTCTTATCACTTTCTCCTCCTCTAAGAGAGAAGAGGCGCTCATGCAGATTAACTGGAGCTTTTTAACCTTGTGGCGGTGTTAATCAGCCCTCTGCTCTTCGCCAGCCACTGTTCAGCATGTAATCCGTTTAACCACAGGGGCAGCCGGCCTCAGCCAAAACCCACTTTGGGCTCTCCTGCCAACCACCACCTGAGAGCCCGCCAACACCCGACGCTGCCCCCCTCGCCCCTCCGGCACATGTGCCAGCGTCAGTGGGCGCTGCCTCCTGCAGGTCGAGCTCCACTCTTTTGTGTAATTGCCACACAAAAGCACGATGTGCTTGTTGCGAGATGTTGAGAGATGCTTCTTTCATGTTTATCTTGGTAAAAAAGAGACAAAATGTATCGTCATGTCGAATATCATCTGGAGATTTTTCCAATTTTCCCATTTTTGTTGTGTTTTAGCGTCTTTTGGCTCATTGTTTTGCTTGTTTTCATTTAAACCTGCAATATATGTTTAGTTTGTCTCTGTTGTTGTTTTATGTGTTTTAGTCATTTTGGGGTGGCAGACTCAGCCTATGTTCAGACACCTGGCAAATCTGATTTGTCCACTTTTTTATTTGCAAAAGATCAGATCCGATTTTTTTCCCCACCAACACATCTGCATGGGTCGCTGCAGGCCCGTCTGCTCCGCCACGCTGACACACCTCCGTCTCTCTGGATTTAACATCGTCATTGTGTGTCGCACCAAGAGTGACACAAAAGACATCCAATGTCCGATATGAGGGGCCAGAGCATCACGACCGAGATGCCTCCATAGAAATCTGATTTGAATCACATTTTAAACCTCCAAATGTGGTTTGGATCCGATTTGCAGGAATCGCATTTCATGAGATGCACTTTCATGTCCAGACTCATTAAGATCAGTCTGGACCGAATCTGGATATGGCAAAAAGATGGATTTGGGCCGGCAGTCTGAAAAAAAGCCAAAATGCTTTAGCACAGATTTGCAGTTAGTTTTTTTTTTTAGTTTTTTTTTGCCTGCTGAGCCACTTGCTGAAACATTTTTCAATTTAATTCTGTTTTTTCAGGCTTGTGTATTCATTAATTAATTTAAAAAACAAACAACTAAATCCAGTGTGTTGCATTTTGGAGACAAAACAATGAAAAACACGAAGCACTTCACCATTCACAAACTCATTTCTGTGGGTGAGTGCTTTAATGCTGCTCCTCAAACCCAAACAAGTTGATGTGGCAAATGTGTGATGACAACTCGACTTGTCAGCCTCGTAGCAGAGAGGTGTCGTGTGGCCAAAAGTCACACTGAGAGCCGTCTCGCCCTGCCCAGTACCCAGCATGCCTCAGGGCACAGACAGAAGGAGTGACACTGTCTCCTGAGACTGAAATAGGTCATGTCTGCTCTCCCTGACTGCAACATGTAGTTCTTATAAAACAAAAGGTAAAAAAAAAAAAGAGAGAGAGATCGGTGCTTCAGATTTTAGCTGTTTTTTTCGTATTCATTAAAAATCATTTGGTATTTACAAGCATTATGTCAACACTTAAGGGAGAATCACTCAGATTCACCACTTAATGAATTCTGCTCTTACCAAGAAGGACATTGTGATTTCCAGAAAATGCTTATGTTGCCAAGGAGAGGGTGACAAACACATGTCAGCCTCTCGACCGTTAATGCAAGATAGTCGTTACGTTACGTGACTCAGTGGCAGCGTGTTTTTTGCTGTGACGTCTCGTCTCTAACTTGCCCAGCTTTGGACCACTGACTGCCCTCATTGTGATGCTATAATTTACTTGTGAAGTGAACTGGGTACTTGTTCCAAAACACGAAATCAACAAAAACACACGACACATGGGAAAATATAGGACTGCACTCTTGTTGGGGAATGATTTTTCAAGTTTAAACATAAAACACCTCCTCTGATGTTCATCATCAATTTCTTCTCCCAGGACCATATGAATGTTTTATGGTGTTCTGTATGAAGAGATGGCGGATATATAAAGAAATTATTTTTTATGAAATTTGGAAGAAAATGATATAAGAATAAGTCAGAGGGGATCTTTGTGCTTTGACACAAATTAAAAACAGAGATGGGTGTCAGCTTTGGGACTGTGGCCATAATGTGTTTTCCACATTATCCTCCTCCACAATCAGGCTGCCTCAACCACTTAATCTAATTATAAAACCCTGCATATTCATTGCACCGATGATGTAATTGTAACAGTGTGGAGATCAAGAAACGATAAAGATTTCACTCGTATTACATGTGACAGGGCAGAACCCTTACATCAGGGCGGAAACACTATTTTCAATTTAAAAATTCCTACTTTTTTTAGCAGAAAAATTTGTAGTGATAATGCGTTCATGTGTTGTCAAAGATGAGTTGCCAACCATCAAATTGGACGACTCAGAAAGTCTTGGAAAATGTTGGTACATAACTTTCCGAGTTGGATGTATTATGTGCAGAATCATAGCAGACAAAAGTAAACGTCTACTTCATGGTAAGTAACTTTTTTATTCATTCATCACACACACATGGCACTTGGCACATCTACAATGCTAAAAAAGATGTAGGTGCAACATTTATTTTCTTTTTTAAAATAAAAGGTTAATTTATCTCTTTGACTTTGAGATAACAATAATTGCACCTACATCCAGTAGAAGGTTTGAACCGTTGCTGTCCATATAGACTGAGACGAAAGACTAGATTAGCTAAAACATTTATTTACATCTTATCTTTGTAGCGTCCATATTGTTTCATCATTACAACAACAGGCTCACAAAAACACCTGAGTCAAAAGAACAACTTCCCAACTCTGAAACTTTCAGATGAACACTTAAATGTAGTCTGGGCTCCTGCAGTTAAGAAGACTTTGATGTTCCTGAAAATCAAAAATGAAAAGTCTGTGTGTCTGTGCCTCCTTTCCAAACCTGTGCAGGAGCTCTGACAGTTTATCAGGATGTGAGAACTCCCCCTCGGGGACTGAAGAGGTTCAGAGAGAAACTCTCATCTCATCCAAACTCAAGCAACCCTTAATCCTGCTGCACGGACGTGAGGGTGATACCAACGGATGGAAGTGCATGCAGGTATTAATTTTTAATCTAACCCTCAACAGCAGCAGTGCAGAGGTAGCTTTATAGACCTTGAATACACACATACAAATATAGAGAATCTTTGCAAATCCAAGTTTAGAGGATGCATTCAATAAGACGTCCGTAGATGTTCGGATCTACTTAGGAAGTGCTGTTTCCTTTGTTAACAACATTTAATCACTTTGACATCAAACAGATATTACAGTGAAACGAATGTGTCTCTTTTGGAAAGGAAGCTATTCAATACATGTCCACGAATATAATATTGTGTTTATATTTTATCTTCATGAAAAGAAAACATTTAAAGTTTACAATATACCAAGAAGATTTTGACTGATTCGAACCATATCTGTACAGGTCCACACACACACACACACACACACACACACACACACACACACACACGCACACAAATCTTAACCCCAAATGTAGTCTTTATCTTCATTAAAATATAACCCCAAAATTTAGTGGTTGAGCTTGTGGAACCATTCAGAAATGTGCTACCCAATCGGCAGAATATTTTTTGGTAACGTACATTTCTTTATGAAACAATAAATTTGGTCGGCACAAACACAGCTGGATGTTGTCCTTAGGTCCCCTAAAAAATGTCCAGTGGTTTCCCACTTACAAATGTTGAAACATAGTCTTGAACAGTGGTCACTGGCTTGGCACCTTAACTCCACCGTCCCCTCCACGTCTCGGTATGTAAACATGTAACGTTAACGTGATACGACCCATTTTGTAGAAATGTCAATGTAGTACGTAGCCTATGATTGCACATATGTGAATGTATCTGTGGTTTGCAGAAAAGTTGACTGGCAAAATGTAATCCTGGCAACTGGGCTGAGTTTTAAACTGTAGGGTAACAGAATTAATCGAAAAACCAAGAGCTGCCAGAACTGCAGGAAACAAATAAGAAAATCTAAAACCGTTCATTGTATTCTATCTTATTTTACACATAACAAGCTCATTATGCAGTATGAAGGTGTCATCTTTCAAATCTACCTTGCACTTTCGTCCGTCCACCGTCTCTTCATCGAATTCTTCACCAATGTGGAAGTTGATCTCGGTGGTGCGCACGGTGGTGGATGTTTTGATGTAGAACTGCTCCCCGTCCTGGCGGATCTCCACGTGGGGGTTGGAGGCCGCTGCCACCGCCACCTTCCTCAGCATGGTGTTCACTCCTGACCGTAACAAGACAGCCCAGAGCAACAAGAAACACGGGTCAGTTTCACTGTCTTAACAAGATTAATTTAGTTAGGGGTAATTAGCAGGATGTCTCACTGCCTCGCAGTGCTAAATGATTATGAAAGATTCTTCAGGATGTTTTGGTGTTGTTCCTGTGACTCGTGAATACAACCTGCTGACTTTTCTGGCACTTTGCTAATTATTTTAAACCCAGTTTGTAGATGAAAATGAGCCAAGCAGACACAATCTACTTTAGTAATGAGGAAGGAAGAAAAGACAGATTCAGAGATACATGTGTGTCTGAAAGAGAAAGTGAAAGACAGACACATTCCAGGCCAGAAAGGGGAAAGAGAAAAATGAGACATTGTGATTTGATGCCAAATACCCTCTTTTCGTTCCGACTGTCCTAAAATTTGCATCGAAACACCTTCCAGCATGTTCTGCTGTCTTTCTTTCTGCCGACCCCACCCAGATTTAGACCTCTCCAGGCCCTCATGCCAGCTCCTATCAGACTCTGGACTTTAAATATAGAGGCACATGTTCGCTTGCATGTCTGCTCATATTTGTGCAGTGAACAACTCCGAGCCTAAATTTTAACCAAAAATGTCAAAAATGCAGATGTTTTAGTGTAAAAGAAAAATGCTCTGACAGAAACCTCAACTCATTTCTCAAAGGCGAAGAGAAATCTGTGGAATTTTGGCACCCAGGTCTGCGTGACGGATAATTCGGCCTCGTCCAGAGGAAAAGTGGACTGTTGGGGATGTCAGGGCTTGTCAGCGCTGCCTCTCCTTTTGTCTGGTGGTGATCCTGCGCGTGGCAGCGTCCAGGCTTGTGGCAACAATTTTTGGCACGCCCAGTTTGAGGCTGCAAGGCCATCTGGCTTCATGTCCTGCCAAAGTCCTGAGTCTTTCTTTTTTATTTTTTAAATCTTTCAAACATGATTCAACTCTGTTTTCATGCATTTTCAACACAAACATTCCACCCTGATTACTTTTGAGAGATCCTACTCATCCCAAAAAAACTCTCGGAGGGTGACTTGGTCAACACCCTGACATAAAAACATATGAACTTGACAGCTTACTCTGGACCCCACCCATGATCTGAGGGATCACGCCATGTGTTTTATAGCATTAAATATGCATGAGCATCGGCGGGCCAAACAGTCTGTCCTCGTTTCTTAGAAATGGACTTCAGAATTCAATTTGCTTACATCTGAAATATTAGACATTATGCATCACATGTGTCCAAAGCAAAGGCATAAAGACAACAAGCTTCAGTTAAAGGAACACCATGATTACAAGCAGCCAATAGGAAGGAGTGCATGTTGGGTGGAGGAAGGTTACAAAAAGTGTGAACGTTCATATTCCAAGATCTAGTTCGTTGATGTTTTTGCATTTCTTGACCCCACGTGAACTCAGATCTTTAAAAAAAAATCCACATTTTTGTTTCCTTCAGTGTTAAAATTGTACTTGAAGTGTGCAGTGCTTCCGCGTGCTTTGATCAAATGCAGACACACATGCCTGCTCTCAATTAGCAAAGTGTGAGTCTGATCACTTCGTACAGCTCTCCTGTCCACTCAGCGTGCCCCTCTGCTATCTGCACCCTCGATGTAACCGAAGGGAAACCTCAGGCTCAACAGATAATTATTAGGATGTTGATGGAAAGTGGCGGCCCTGCAGCACTGGAATCCACAGCGGTTGTCCGTCGCAGCTTTCCGTTGAGCGAGCACTCGTGTGAGAGCGGACGAGTGATAAGCTCGGGCAGATGTGGTTTTAATGTGTTCAGGAATGGATGAAGTGCTAAACTTGGAGAGGGACTGATTTTCTCCATGGACTTCCAGGGCAGTTGGAGGGAGAGTTGCCTTACAGAGGCTTGTTGAAGGGATGTATTTCTTTATGCTTTCGTACATCAAAGGTCATCGAAACTGAATGATTTTACAGCTTTAAGATTTTTTAAGTAAATCTGCTTCACGAGGATTTCAGAGAGGAACTGCAGATTAAAGGGGAAGGACAACATTCGTCTACATTTGTCATATTGTTAACACATCTTGTAAAAAACAACTTTTTGTCTCTCAACACTTTCCAACTTCTGTAGTCTGTCAACGCTACTCTGTGTCAGCCCCAAGTCCATTCATTCGTACCCCACACTTAAATCTTAAGTAACAGGTCACAAATATAAACTTTAATTTCCCCCAAAGGTTTTTTTTATCTCCTGGAAAAGCTTGGATTGTGTTTTGTTTTAGTTTTTTTAGTAAATGTTACTCAAACACAACTAAACTGTTTATTTGCTGGGGACTATTTTCAGCTGCGGATTAATACACATTTGTTAATGACAGCAGCAGGACAGTGTGCTTTGGGGGTTGATTCAGAATAAACTGCTGCGCCCAGGTTCATCGTAAAGAACCATAACACTGTAAAATAATGTCAGGCAGCAATTGCAAAACTTGTTGAATGAATTCACGCTTGTTTTTTATCATTGCATTGGCTGACGAAAGGAAAAATGTCGAAAATCAGCAGCCTTAATGTTTAAAGTTGGAAAAAGTACAGCAAGTTATAGCAAGTGGAGGTACTGAAAGAAAGATTGAAACCACAAAGCAGAAGCTTTCAGAGCCAATCATGCGCTCCGATACTCCAGAAATCTTTCACGTGCGCTGTTAGGTGCTGCAGCGATGCACAAACAAACTAGACCGTCGGTGGTCTCAGAAGTTTTAATTGTCGTTCAGTTTTTGTGTGAGCTGCTCCCTGTGCTCCCTAAAGATTTCTGCATTATTCTAAAGACACACAGCCCTTTCGCTGTGTCCCGTCTGTTTGAGCAGCCCCGGCGTGACGGAAAAACGCTGCAACACAATTGAGTGACCCAGTTAAACTGGTCCAAATCTAAACCATCACAGTCATCAGTAAAAAATGAAAAAAGATAGCACACAAGAGAATAGCAGTGGGCTCCAGAGACCTCCCCTGGCATTGCTAATGCATGCCCTACTTAAATGCTTAACGTGAATAATGTTGTGCCCCCCCCTCCTCTCTTCATGTAACAATACCACGTCTGTTTAGGCTGGAATTCAGCATCCAGTGTTTCATATCTCCTGGAAAGCCGAGGGATTTCCCTCCAGCAGCATCTCCCCGTGGATCTCTGCCTTCTTTTCCCTGGGAGCTCCTCCGAACAATACGATGTTGTTGGAAGTCGGGCATGCCGTTCTCAAAGGAACAAGAAAAGCCTTTTTCTATATGGACATGATGGATAGTCAACCTCATGCAGGGATGAAGCGCTGTATGCCTATGGAGGGGAGAAGAGAGGAGAGGAGAGGGAGGAGAAGAGCGGGGCTTACCCAGGGCTTTGAGGAGATCATCAAAATTCTCACTCTTCTTCATCTTCCAGGTGCCGGCAAAGTTGGGCATGTCTGCTGAGGCTGAGTGCAAAGGAGCCGCCGAGAGAACCTGTTCCACGCTCTGATGCCTCTCTTCCTCTCTTTCCTCTCTGACTCTTTCTCGCCCTCCTCCTCCTTCCCTGTGCTCCTGTCTCCTCTTCTCTGGGCTCAGCCTCCCGTTACACCCAAGTGTTTCTCTGGGCTTCCTTAGTATTTGTTTTCTCTTCACACACTCGTGCTCTGCCTCGTCTGTGTGTGTGTGTGTGTGTGTGTCGCTGTGAGCTGGCGGCAATCTTGTCATTAGCTCCTTTATAGCCGCTGTCTTTAATGGGAGTCAGAGGAGGTCCCTCCCCCTGGAAGCTCTGTCCCATTAATACAGGAGAGCGAGACTGACGTGTCTGCTTTCTCTGGGGAGTAAAACTACTGAATTCACCCTTTCAGGGCGTTTCTAATGTGCTTTACTTTGCCAAGAACTTGATAATGAATATTCATTGTTTTGTTGATCTCGTATGACAAGATGGTTAAAAAAAAAGAAGAAAAAAAAGCCTTCTTTTATGTTACTTTCACGGAATAAAGTTTGTTAAACTCTGATAAGTTATTCGTTTCCCTGAAATATGAAATATTCTGCTTAAACAGTTATCTTTGGATTTCCTTGTCTGGCTCTCCTCTGTTTGCTTCTGCACTGATGAGTTCATAAGATTAGATATTAAATTGGCCCATAGCTAATCTTAACGCACAAACATAAAACAAAGTATTGTTTAACTGCACCATCAAGTTTACGTTTCTTTGAGTTTGATTTTCAACTTTCTGTCAGAGCGACGCTGTGCTCCTGCTCTGGTTGATTCATTATTGACGTTTTCATGGTTTGCAGAAATGTGAAATGACAACATTTTGTTCTGGCGACTGGTCTGCTAATGTGAGACCATTCTGATCACACTCCAGGTTAGTGGAAGGAAGATTATAACTATCAATGTGTGGAAACTGTGAATGTTTGCCTCTACATAACTTCAATACGCAATTAAACCCCTTAATCTTATGGATTACATCATATGTGTCATTACCAAAACACTAATGAATTAATGAACTGATTGTTTTTCACCAGGACATGTCCTATTTTTTGATCATGTCCTATTTATTTTATCTTGCGTATATTTACATTAATAACTTGAGTTTTCACATGGTCAATATTATCTTGTTACATCATCGGTGTAACACTGTCACACCCTCAGGTCGATACAGGCTGCTTAAAGCAATTCAGCTTCAAGGAGTTAGAATAAATCATATAAAACCTGTGGTTTTTATTTTTATTTCTAAATAGAAGTATACTTCAAACATACTTGGACGTGTACTTTATTTGAATGATTTACAAAACTTGTTGCAAATGAAATTTTGTTTAAGCTCCTTTGTGCTACTGAAAATAAAAAAGCATTACCAAAAAAACCAACAAATTCACTTTTGTTGAGTGAATTGGAGGGTAAAATGATAAACTGACTCACACCCTTGGGAAAGGAGGTGCTCTGTAGTCTGGTGCTACGGCAGCAGATACTTCTGTATCTTTTGCCAGATGGCAGCGGGGGGGAACAGACTGAGGCTGGGGTGGGAGTTGTCTTTTAGGGGATGTTTTCATCTGTTAATCAATTATGACTGCCCCAGGCAAAAAAAATAAATAAATATTAACCTTGCTCATGAAAATGGGCATTTCTATGTAATATATCTTCTCAAGACAGAGTTGCATGATACAGACATTGTTGTCACGAGTGGCTTTTAGTTGGCAAGTTACAACAAATACAACGACGTACCCATTTTTCATTACAGACTTTTTGAAAAGCGGATTGCTAAATGAAGGCACTCACTCTGTCTGTGCCTTTGACTTCACCTTCACTGTCCTCGATTCATCTCTACGTCCACAGAGGAAACAGAGAGAGAGGGAATATTATCCAAATGAACTGAGAGGAAGCTGATAATTATTAAAACGTATATGACAATGATGTGTATGCTGAACACCAGCAACCAAACACAGCTCTTTCATGGTTGGACATGTATTAATCTAAATTCAAACATTTCACTATTTAATCTTTAAGTAGGCTGTGGGATCAAAAATAGTTTCCAAAAGAGGGATTTAAATGACTCAAAACCTCTTAGAAACAGGCACCTCAGCTTAAAAGTTTTTACTTTTTTGGGGGCAGATTAATCATTTTTATTTCCGTGGACACAGTCTGCCAAGACCAAATCCCGTAATCAGGCCAGACTGATCATTTAAAAGCCAAAAGGAAGGAAAATGCCGATTACTAAGGAGCCGAAACTTTTAAAAACTTCTTACAGTTATAGTCTGTGTTCATGTCAAGATGTGCTTAAAAGACAGAGGTACAGTAAAGATTGTGGAAATCTCCAAAAGTTAGTATGCGAAGGCAAAAGCTGCCATCTAAGGATAAATCCATCCAAGCTTGCTCTTTGAAAGTAATCAAAAGAGACATTTAAGGTTTTTGTATCCTCTTGAAGCAAAACTATAATATAATAGGTGCTTTTCACTCTACAGAGTGATACCTCACTATGATCCACAAACAGGATGATTACACAATAAGATAGATTGGATAGTCGAATATTTCATGTTGTTCTGCCCTCAAAGCCTCATTTTGTCATATCAAAGATAATAACAACAGCGGTCCTGCTCCGCTTTCAGCATCCTGCAGCTGATGCCATTACATTAGCTTCATTACCCACCATTAATATTGCCCTGAAAATACGAATGAATCACTCGGCTGAAAATAGGAGCGCAATGATCGTTTTCTGCCTGCAGGATAAACAAAAAGAAAAAATACACAAAAGGCCGGGAGAAGAAATTAATTCCTGCCGAGGCTGGAAGAACAGATGCATATTTCAGAGCTTGACATTCTCTGGGCTCATATAGGTGCTTAAAGGATTTATATTCCCTCGATGATATGTACCAAAAAGTACAATGATGTTGGCTATAAATGTTGACATGACAGTCTTTGGAGCAGCCGTTCAAAAACTGAGAGGTACATCAGTCAAATGTTGGTTTTTCATTCATGTCTGCCGCTCTACAGGTGGTTCATGTGTTCACAGAGCGAAAGAGTTTCATCATGGCAGTAAACAAAAATAGAAACAGTTGGTTTATATTTGAGTCTCCCATTTAGCATTTATAAGCGCGCTACAAACATTTGATAAACGGTGTTTGCATTATATTATATACATGCTGAGGTTTGAAGGTTCCTCAAACCACAACAGCTAATTCAAGGGTAACGCCACCAATTTTACAGATGCACACATGTAAATGTGTTTGCAGGTCTGAGGGAGCACTACGTGAGAAAAATAGTGAAAAGCCTTTTGTGCCGTTGCATGTTAATTTGATCAATTCCCTCCAGTGATGTCGCTCAGTTGCTGAATTGTACTGCGGGTAATGTATGGTTTAGGAACAGATGATCTAAATCAATACAGCAGAACCACAAATATCACCAATTTCATTCCAAACCTTCTGCTTCCTTTTCCAAACCTGGTGCCTACATTAGGTCAACACCAGGTCCAACATGCACAGTCACCAGTTACAGATGCTTCAGGAGAATCGTTAGCAATGTTACTAATAAATTCACGTAAACATCTGTGCATAGTTACATTATAGTGTGTTTAAGTGAGGTTTTATCTTTCAATTAATTATTTGAATACCTCGTATTGATGACAAAAACTGACACCATATAGAATCTGCATCATTGTCGGCAAGATGTGGTCTTGATTAAACTGGATGGCAACATTTTCATAATCATCAGAGACTTCCCAACAACACAAAGGGGATTTATTTATTTCTAAAAATATTTCCATTGAATTCAGATTGTGTAGGCTGTATGCAAGACCTGACTCAAAGGATGCACTCTGTCTCAAAGATCAGCCAATCCTCAATATATAGTCAGTTCTTACTTTTGTGGGCTTTAGCATCTTTGATGGTTTCACTGCTACTTCAAAGACGTTTACACTCAACAAGAACAAACACACACGCACACACACACACACACACACACACACACACGTACACACACGCACACACACACACACCGCTGTAAATAGGACACCTCTCATCTTCTTCACTCAGGCTGTCAGGAGTTTCACACTCATTTAATTTCTCTATAACTCGGCTGCTCTTTTCAGCTTTACTCCAGCGGTTGTTTAAAAACACCCAGGCTGTATTTGCTTCCTTCCACTTGGAAATATTCTCTTGAAATTTTATCTTGACAGCCGTCTTCTGAGTGTGTGGAGCTCAGACTGCTGCTGCTGCAGCAACTGTCAAAAAGTGAGAATATTTTTCTGCTTACACTTGAGGCTCAAGTTTGCTTGCCTTTCTGTCTTCAGCATAGAGGTTTTACTTTACTGTAAGCCATCATTATTTCAGTCTAGACAGGCAGGGAGCTGCTGAACATTTTGAAGTCTCACAATATTGATCTAGTTTTGGCCGTCTGGGCACCACAGATGTGGCACAGCCTAAATCAGAGTCTCTAGGATGAGCAGTAGCATAATAATTCCAGTTGTCTTACTGTACTAATTCATTCATATTGATTTTCGTTATTCTGCTCACACATATGTTTGTCATATTTCTTGATGTTTTATTATCTTTGCTTTTTGACTGGATGTTTCCCTGTCATTGTTTTCTAATCATGTCTATGTTAATGCCCGCTCACAACCATCTTACTGACTTATTCCACACATTAACTTTATCAATTATTAACAGTTTTATCAATTCAAATGTGTATGTAATTATTTCATTTGTCTTTAATTTTTTATTGTATTTATTGGATTCATTGTTTCAAACATCTTTTACCACTTCAGAGATAGCTGTAGAAACGCTGTTCCACCGCTGTGCCGCTGGTGGCGGTAGTGCGCTTCACCAGACTTTGTTTAACAAACGAAGAAGACGCAAACCGGAACTTACGCCGAATGTTGTCATGGCGTCTCACATGTAAATGAACGAGCTTCAGAAATTGAATAAAACATCTTAATAGGAGATTTGAAGGTACGTTGGCGTATATTAAATGATATGTTATGTGTAATTTTACTATAGTTAGTCCGGTAAACTGGGCGACCACCTGATACTCCTGTAACCGTTAAAAACTGCACACTGCACTTTGTTGCCAACTGGATGCAGCTAACCTGCTGTGATAGCCGCTGCTAATCAGAGCTAGCTCCCGTAATCCAGAGTATTTTAGCAGATTTTTAATCTATTTAGCTGCATAAATGTGTCAGTTTCATCAGTTATTAATTCGTCTTTTCTCCCTTTGACTACAGCAGGTCTACAAACGTCAAATCTTATAAGGTGTTTGTTTCTTGGCAGCCAAACTAGCAGTGGTCGAGCAACATTTGAGATCCTGTACTGAAGTGAAAAAAGAAAGTAATAATTAGTAATACTGCACCTTAAAAATACTTCAAGATTACGTGTAGTCATGGGAATGTACTCAACGTAATGTACTCGATGCAAGTAAATGCCCCCTCTTACTGTTGTGCTGTTATTGTATCATTACATTGTTATTGCTCAGTCATTCATGTAAAAGCAGGATTTTAATGTGGCCGTTTGTTGAAATTGAGCTATTTTGAACTATGTTGTATTGCAGCTAATGATTGTATTCGTAATGGATCAATCTGCTGAGTATTTTCTTCCTCGTTAATCAATTGATTATTTGCTTTGTCATCACAAACACCCAGAGCTGAAAGTGAAACCTTCTTTTCTCCAAACAGTCCAAACTTCAACATTATTATTTAAATAAAAAATATTTTTATCATAGGATTATCAGAATAGTTGAAAGTGAATTTTGTCAATCAACTAATTGATCAATCGACTAAACGTTTCAGTTGTCCCTGTATATACTGTTGGATGACATCATATTTGGTCGGCTCATCAGCAAACCCTTTAATTTGTAAAATAACAGTTAGATAAGGTTGAATTTGTACTTAACACACAGACAGCAGTGTTTTCATTTCACAAGTGCAAACTAGTTAGATTTTTAAGGTTCCCTGCTTTGTCAACACTAACGTGTTTTAATGTTGTTTCAGATAAAAGTAATCTAACTGGCTGTCCAACTCCCAGGGCCAAAACATGAGCACCCAAGTAAGCAACACATTCAAATTGAAAATTAGCATTTCCTTACTTTGTTTGTTTTCTGGATGAAATACTAACTGTGAGGTTGTGCTCTGATTTCAGTACAGCATTCTTTTCAAGCAAGAACATGGTGAGTAACACAGCAGATAAACTGTTCTCAGAACTAATTTTCCGCTTTTTATGAAATTGAAATGTAATTTAATTTACTTTTTTTTTTTAGTCTGGAATCAATAATAAATACAATGAAGCCAGGCTTTGAAATAAAAAATTAAGGCAATTACTTGGTGACAATAATTGACAATACAAATGGATTTCTAGAGACTTCAACAGGTGTCGTCTGAAGCTAAAGCGCGTTATGCCGATTCTCTACGCATACTATACACATCCTATTGAAGTCAAGAGCTAATGTCAAGTGAAAAAGACAGAACTTTAAGGCATTCTGTAATCTGTCATAATAATGACAGTTTGGCTTTCTGATCATGGCTTTATATATTTGTTAATGACATAATTTTCAGCATCTTTTTTCAAACTACATGTTTTTAATTCATCACTATAGCTGATCCATAAACCATACACTTTTTTTACTTTAGTACTCACCACTTGTTTTTTTAAACATTCAAATTCGTCTCAAATCATATTGAATGTTGCTCAGGTTTTTCAGAGGTTTTTTGATACTTTTTAGGTCATAACTGATTCGAGCGTATTTAGGAGCGAACAAATCTCTTAATAATTTCAGTGTTTCCTCGAGGATTTTTTTAAGGAGTGGCGGAGCGGCACCCCCCGTTCCCACTAGGCCGCCACTCCTAAATGAATATAGAGGAAACACTGAATTTTGAAAAAACTTGATAAGCTACGTTCAACTCAAAAATCCTGTTACTCAGAACCACAGACAGTGGATGGAGGTCAGAAAGTATTCAGAGTCGTACTACCTAATTGCGTTTTCAGGCATTTGTTGACAATTACAATAAAATAATAAAACATCAGACTTGTGTTTTAAATGCCTTTCCCATCGGCTCCATGAGAAACGCTGCTTGTCCTCACTATCATTATGAACTTGTGTTTGTTTCCTCTCAGCACACGATGATGCTATCTGGACAGCAGCGTGGGGTAAAAGTGAAGGGGACGTGACAGAAACGATTGTCACTGGTTCGCTAGATGATATGGTGAAAGTCTGGAAATGGTGAGTATTTTTAACATTACTCCTCATGACAATACCATAGTTTATACAGTCACTGAAGTGTTCTTTTTTTCTTATCTTAATATTTTCTTCATTTTATAGATTGTCTTTTCTATGATCTATGATCAAAATATTCACAAATAATGAAAACGTTGAGTACAAGTGACAAATCAAAAAACAAGAGACAAAAATGTAAGAAAAACATTCTGTAAGAGGTCAAGTGTCTGTTCTGACAAGATGTGACGCGTCTGTGTTCATTCCACATCATCAGTCCTGGTTAGCTGAGCCTGACTGTTATTCAGCTGAAGGGGCGGTGAGGGGATCGTTTGAGACCACAGCTGGAGACTTCAAGAGCACTCTTGTGTGTTTCATTTTTAGCACATATATGGCTCTATATAATAGAGAGGTTTTCTGTTCGGACTGGCATCCTAAATATGGCGTTTGTGTATTTAGACATTTATTTTTAAGAATAATTTTAACAAAGGAAACAGACATACAGTATATATATCCATTTGGTAAGAGGCACATACATATATTAACCATTAACTAGTTCGTTAATTTATTAGAAGGCATATCAGCAGCATATCGGCTGTTTATTAGTCATTACGCAGCACTAATGAACGCCTCATTCTGCATGACCATATTCTGCTTTAACTATTGTTAGTAAGTGGGGAAGTTATTGTACATTCATTTCTTAATATGTTTACTGATAAAGTCCATTCTTTTGTAACAAAGCTGAAATCTCTTTGTTCTGAGCACTTTACAAACGCCTCGTCCATGTTGTCTTATCCGTCGAGTTTATTTGACCTGACGTGACGGAATAATCTCCGTGTCGCACTGTTCCTGCAGGTCAGATGAGAAGCTGGAGCTGCAGTGGACTCTGGAGGGCCACCAGCTGGGGGTGGTGTCAGTGGACATCAGTCACAACGGAGCCATCGCTGCCTCCAGCTCCCTCGACGCCCACATCCGTCTCTGGGACCTGGAGTCGGGAAAACAGATCAAGTCCATGGACGCAGGGCCAGGTAAGATCGGGCCTCAAAGGATCACTGACATTGTTTAATTTTCTGATTCAACAAACAGATCACTGACCACCCCTGCTTACAGTCAGCATATGTGTTTTTAGTGTTAAATCATTTATATGTAGAATTGAAACAGTTAGCCAATTGATTCATTAGTTGATTGACTTGAAGATAGTCAGCATAGTCTATTTTGATTAATTTATTCATTGTTTAAGTCAGTTTTCAAGCACAAATCCCAAATACTCGATGGTTTTTGCTTCTCATTTGTGAGAAGTTAGTGCTGCTCTTTATGGAGGACTGAAACTGCCAAAATCCCATATAAATGAATATCTTTATAAATGATTTAATATGCTTTTAAATGTACCAGCTTTAGTTCTCGAAAAGCTCTTTGTCCTGTGTGATAATAAACTGAATAACGTCATCTTTAGGAAGTTGTTTAATTTGTATTATTTTCTGACATTTATTGAATGATTTCTTTTGACTGTTCGAACAGTTGAGAAAATAATCATCGTAATAATTGATTAGGAAAATTCGTAATAATTGATTTTGAGCTACACATGAACAGCCATGATGCCTGTCTGATGAAAATACAGCAGACCTAACCTTGTTACTGTGGTCTTCCTGTGTTGAGTGTTCAATCACTGCCTTTTACTGTCTAACACTGGAATAAGGTGGCTGTTAAGGAAATGGTCACCAGGTTTTGTATTAAGATGAACCTGCTGTGTAGCAAGGCATTACACAGTATTTTTTTCACTCTCACCTCTCAGAAACCCCACTTCCAGAATTGTGTGTTGTATCAGGCTGTACTTCATCTAAATGCCATGTCACCTTCCATTAGTGACGCCCTGTTTCCCTCAGTGGTTGGTCTGGGTCAGTGGATTTAAGACCCATTTTTTCCTCCCCTCTGTGGACCTACTGTATTTTTTGGTATACTTGGATTCTTAGAAGTGAGTCCTCTTTATGTAAAACCTGTTTTCTTGTCATAGACGTACATTATAATGCATTATTCACATTATATATGCTTATAATTTGGTGTTGTGTTTAGGGGAAGTTAGATGAGACACATGGACAAGGCACATTGCATTAATTTGCTGTAGATATTGTTAAAATAGTATTATGTGTTCAACGTCCCCTTTGTCTGTCTGTCTGCTCTCCTCTCCAGTCGATGCGTGGTCGGTCGCCTTCTCCCCAGACTCTAAGTATATTGCCACAGGAAGTCATCTTGGCAAGGTCAACATCTTCGGTGTGGAAAGCGGCAAGAAGGAATATTCTCTGGACACCCGAGGAAAATTCATCCTGAGTATAGCTTACGTAAGGCGCCATAAATCACCCTCTGATTGGCTGGGTGGTGCCGTCTCTGAAGGCTGAGACCTCACTGTCATAGCTTTTAAAACAACTCATCTTGATTTGTTTCCTCTCGTTCACATCAATGTCTCCCTCTATTTTAACTCTGAGCCTTTCTTCTTTAGGTCCAAAGGTTGTTTTCACAGGCTTTTAGAACTATCTATAGCTCATCCAGTTTCATGTCTCAAACATTTCTTTTTACATTTCTGTTTTTGTTTTTGCTGCTACCTCAGAGCCCTGATGGAAAATATTTGGCCAGCGGAGCTATCGATGGAATCATCAATATCTTTGACATCGCCACTGGAAAGCTGCTCCACACACTGGAAGGTGGGTTCACATATAAAAGGAACATTATTAAGCTTTTTTTACCTCGAAAAAAACAGCTTCAAAATCATTTTGCTGGTACAGTGTGTTGTAATAGGGTGAATGGTGTCTTAACCATATTTATTACCAATAATTATTTGAATGGTCTTTTTAAATGAACAGATTTGATTATTACATGTGAGAAAATAATCAAGGATACTCCTTAAAATACTCCCTAAAACCTTCGATTCAGGATCCAGTCAGCCATATTAAACCTTTCTAAATCAGAAGAGGGGCAGAAATCACCAGGACTCAGTGAGGAAGCTAACTGACTTGTTTGCTCTCGCCTCAGGTCACGCCATGCCCATCAGATCCCTCACTTTCTCCCCTGACTCCCAGCTCCTGGTCACAGCATCCGACGACGGCTACATCAAAATATATGACGTGTGAGTTCAAGCTGGCAGCTTGCAGTGGATACACTCGCCAGCATTTTTCTTCTAGCTCTTTTGAGAACCCAATTCATCCCAAAGGAAATTTCAGTATCAAAATGAAATACAATATATATGCAGGGAACATGGGAGGGAAATGTTGTTAAGGATGTTACTAAACACAGATATCGAAAGAAAAAAAGAAAGAAGCTTTTATTTGCTCTAATAATGTGTGATTTACAGGCAACATGCCAACCTGGCCGGCACACTGAGTGGACATGGATCCTGGGTCCTTAACGTCGCCTTCTCCCCAGATAACACCCACTTTGTCTCGAGGTAAAACTTCGAAACAGCTTCAGGTTGACCAAGATTAACAACACAAATCTTTGTTTCTAAGACGAAATGCAAAACATTCTGAAACGTTCTCTCTCTTCCGTCGCTCTCAGCTCGTCCGACAAGAGTGTGAAGGTTTGGGACGCCAGCTCCAGAGCGTGCATCAACACTTTCTTCGACCATCAAGACCAGGTGACACAGAGAACCCTCTATCTCTGCACTCAGTGTGTCATAATCAAATTCAAAGCGAGAAAATAGGTGCTAATGTGTTGGGGTGGGCGGGGAATCAATACAGCCAATGTCACCGACTGGCCTCTCAAACGACCCTCCTCTGATGCTTCAGCTCGGGTAAAACCAATAATCTCAGCTGTCATTAGATCGCCGGTTGCAGACGCCTGTGGGGGGGGATGATCTGTCCTCTGCGACAGAGGCACAGCTCCACAGAGTGATCAGAGGAGGTTGACTCTGCTATCTTGTTTTGTTTGTTTCATTGTGAAAATGACATTTTTGTCCGTTATCTTCAGGTGTGGAGTGTGAAATACAACAGCACTGGCTCAAAGATCATCTCGGCTGGAGACGATCGCGCCATCCACATCTACGACTGCCCCATGTGATGGACGATGTCCAGAACAGGCTGCAGGAGGAGAGAGTCTTCAGAGCTGTTTACTCAAATCATGCATTTGAAGTTGTTTATTAGGGGAGGGAGGGAGATGAGCTGTAAATGTAATGGATTTTTTTTTTTTTGCACTGGCCCACCGCGGTCAAATAAAGGGGTTGTTTTTTTTACTTTGGTTTGAGCTGAATTCTTTTTCAACTAGTTATCATTTTCATGTCAGCAGTATCATTTGGTGACAGAACCAGAATGTCTTTAGGGTTCAGATGAAATAAGCTCTCTGGTCTGGAGCCCCGGAACAGACGAGAGTAAAAAATGTGACTGACATGAAAAGATAATGTTACTTACTAAATAATGAAAAGTGAGTTTAAAAAACATATATGAAACTATATAACATATGATGCTATATAATAATAAAAATTTTTTTTCACATATTTCCCTTTATTATAAAGTAAATTTAAACTAGGTGAAGTATGATCTAGTGCTCCCCCCAGTGGCCCAGCAGCTGTACTGCAGCCTCATAATCTTAAAAGTGTTCAGACACTTTTGATCCCTGAGGGGAGAAACTGGGCTGTTATAGTTGGCTCTTCTAGAATGAAGAACGTCACACTAAAAATAAATAAGAAAAATACAAAATGGAAAAACAGTGACAACCATTTACACCACAGATAACATTGATGTGTCATTGATAGTAATTGCTAAAACAGAATAATAAGATTCTTAAATGTACAGACCATAAAAACAGATACTAACCACTGCAGTGATTCTGAAGTCTTTATTACTTTTCATCAAAGATGGACAAGTTCAAAAACTGTATCTCTAACACACACAGCAGGTAACATGTAAATAGTTGTCGCACTTCCTCCATACAGGCAAAGGTCCATTACATTTGTTTTTCAGAAATGAATGACATCAGTTCAGAAACTGGTGGAAATTCACAATTCTTCTCACTTGAACATTGTCTTGTACAAATAAAAAGTGCTGAAAAACTAAAACCTTTTACAGACTATAATGACAGGAACCTCATTGAGATGTTTTCTGGCAGTAATTGTCACTTTTCAGACAACTTGTTGATGCACCTCAAATGTATTAAGTGACTGGTGGAATCTGAAGGCAACTTTGTAGTTTAGTTTAGTCTGCTGGTGCTGCTGCTATCTTTACTCTCCCTGTGTTCTCGCTTTAGCCGAACAGCAGAACCTCCCAGTGGTTTAATTTTCTGCCCTGTGACCAAATAGTTGCAGATTTGATCCTCAGTCATCCCGAACAGTATATAAAGTGTTCACAGTAGTAGTGGCGTATGATGTGGTTGAAGGCCTGTAACACAACGTTTACACCTTTTCTGCTGCATCCTCCATTTTCTGTCAACTTCACTTTGTTCTTTTACAATCAACTTACTCAGACGTGAACAAAAAGAAGAAACACCTGCCTGACTGGCTCGTTCAACTCGTCTTTACGTAGAATTCATCATCATACCTGCACAACTGACTTTACAGACTGCTGGAGAATGAAGCACTTGACACGGATACGTAGTACAGAAAGGCTTTCAGCTTAAATGCACATACTTGGGCCAGGTTTCACAAAAACCTCTTGAGATAAATCTTATCTCGTCCTGTAAGTGAACAGAAAATTAATCTAGTTTTAAATACACTTTTGGAAGTCTGTTTTAAATGATCACACAGACGGACGATATACTCATTAAACTTAGACATTATTGCTGCATAATTTAAAAACATAGTGTAAATTAGAGTCAGAGCTATTTTCTCTATTTTACACCTGCACAAAAGTATCTTTTCACTGGAATGCACACAGATATCAAGCTTTTCTACTCTTGGCATGCTCAGCAGAACAACAAGGGCATTTGTGTCTCTATTTTGGTACATTGTGAAGTCATTACAATGGCCTCGTCAAATATTCTCTTAAAATACATACTGTAATTTACAGTGGAATACCTGAATGAAAAAAAAACTGGATCTAGCCAAACCGAGCTCACAGGTGTATCAAGAGGTGCAATATGTAAGAATTGGCCACCTGTTGAAGGTCACTCCAAACAAATAAAAGGCTCACAGATCAGTATATGGCACGTAATTACTGTTAACTGTAGCTGCCGTTAGCTAGGTAGCTCGGTTAGCTGTGCAGTTAGTGGGCGCTCGAGGTGGTATTCAGGACAGGACAGGCCAGGTCTAGATGGTGGATATCTCCACAACACAGTACATACAGATAGTTTAGTTCATTTTTGAATGTTTTAAACCAAAATTCTTACATATTGCATCTTTAAAAATATGACGCCGTAAATAAACAATTAAACCCCAAGCTGTTACATATCCAGGCATAAAGAAATACGCTGGTTCAGTCGATTCCATATTGTTAAAATACATAGTAGAGGAGGCTTTATCTGCCATCTGTCCTCAGTCAACTGTAAAATTAAAAAAATGTGTTTTCTTTTTAAATGGGGACATTCAGTTTTGGCAAAAATACAGAACAGTTTCAGTGATAACTTTGGATTTCACAGTGACAGTAAAGAAGAAGAAAAAAAAAAGAAAGAACAGCAAGGCAACAATAACACCAAGTGTACCCAAAGACAAACATCCCCATTTGCACTCTGCTGCATTGTACCTGCATTTAAAACAACACAGATCTAAGAGGCATGTGGAGGCCGCTACACAGCTGAGCGTTTTCCACAGACTCTCTCCGTTTCTGTGTGAATGGTTCCTGCCCCTCTTTGTTGAGGGGAAGCGTGGGTCCCTCTGGCCTTTCACCAGTGTCTCGTCTCTATTAAATCAGCCCGCAGGCTCAGTCTCTTCAGAGTCTCATATCCTACCACAATGAGCACCGACGTGGGCAGCGAGGAAATGATGCGGGCTGACAGCCCCTTGGTCATCCCCCAGACGCCCTCCTCCGCCAGCAGCTGCTTGAACGTCTCGATGACGGATGAACGTCCCTCCACCTTGAACATACAGGAGAGTGTTAGACTATTGCTGGTATTTGCAAAGAAGGGAGATCATTACAAAAGCTAGCAAACTATTTGATAGGTGTGATTGATATGATCAAAAGCTCCACGACAGCAGCTAAATGGACGCTGATGTAAGGACGCAACAATTCCAGATTTTGATGGTGTAATAACTGTCTGAGGAAAAGTCCCGGTTTTGTGGTTTTAATCCATTAATTTATTTCACAACATTTTGGACATATAAATTAGTGTTTATTGCAGTGCTGCTTATTGTTTTTTCGCACAGCAGTCTGTTAGCTCGCTTTTTTAAACAGGTGGTTCCTTTCGACAAAGAAACCATCAAAAAAATATAATTTGCAGGGGTAAAAAATATCAGGTCAAAGAGCAGTTTTGATGCTGTTCCACCCTTTTGGGAATTACATGCTGTATGGTAAATGTTCATTTATAAACAGAGCAGTTCTTTTCCTGCTTTGTTGCTGTTGGTTTAGCCATTTTAATGTTTTAACTGTTGTAGAGCGAGGAAAAGTCTTTCCATTGGTAAGTAAACTAAAAATATCAACAATCAACAATTCCTTCACAAAAGGGGAACTTCTCTGCTGAGGAAGAGTTGACCAAGCAGTCAAACAGTCACCCGATTTAATGAAATGACATGTAAAGTAAAGGAAAAGAAAAACATCAGCTCACATGTGCTGTCAAAACAGTTCAGTTGCAGCGAAGAGCAAGTTGAGAAACTTGAGCAATGTTCAGAAAAAGAGGAAGTGTATCTGCAGAGAAAAGCAGCTGACTCCAGCTGTATTTGGTGCTGAAATATCACTGCAATGAGGGCCAGACTCAGTTAGTAGTTCTGCAGATTTATTAACAAATAGACTCATTTTCTCTGCACCAAACGACTGCTGTCTTATAAATATGACTCTTCACCCTGGATTAAGACCAACTTGTGTTTTGATTAATTCTTGCTCCTCGTAGCAAAGTCCAACATTGTCTTTAGTTCACCTAAAAGTTTTTTCCATCCTTGGAATGATCCTGGCAAGTAAATATTTAATTTATGGGTTACTTTTTACAATATAAACCCTAGTTACTTTCTCAAATATATATTCATTTGATGCACAATGGGGGCTGCAGTGATTACCTGTACTCTTGCTCGAACAACATCCATCGGGTTGGTGATGGTGGAGGCGGTGGCTGCTGCCATTGGTCCTGCCAAAGCCTGCAGAATCAGATGAGGGCACTCAGTTGGTGCCATCAGCGACAGCTGCTCTGTGAACACAAAGGATACAAAAACATTGTAAGGTCAGTAGATTCACCACAGATTTGTATAAGTGAAGCTATAACTTGCCTGAATTGTAACAGAGAAACAAACTCTCACAGGCATCTGTTTCACTGCTCTGTTCACCACATCTTTAGAACTGTTACTGTATATTTTTAAAATGCTGACTATGACTGTGGATCATTTTACAAAAGTAGGAGTTTTCTAAGAACAGCTACTATAAAGAACAACTAACAGTGTGTTGATTTACCTGCATAAAAATGATAAAAAGGCCACCAGAGTGCACTGTTTGGGATGTATGTGAGCAGCGATGCCACGTAACCCCTGTAAAATCCCCTGAAGCCATCGGCTGTTAATATCTGCACCGTGATGTCCCGCGTTTGCCCGAAAGTCAGCCTGCGTTTGGAAGCTGCGAGCATCATTTTGGGTTTGACCTTGAAGCGGGTCAGGTGTTCGCCCTGTCCCTGCATCATCAGTTGCTGGGACACGATGTCGATGGGCACAGTGATGGTCTGAGCCACCAGGGATGCTGCCCCTCCCGCCACCACCGACTTCACCGTGTTACTGGGCGAGTACTGGGACACGTACTTGCGCACCAGCTCGTAGGTGGTGATGTAGGCCTGTCCTGAGACCAGGGTGAACGTATTGACCATGAAGCCACGGTAGAGGCCTTGCACGCCCTCAGCTCGCAGGATCTTGCAGAAAGCATCAAAGGTGCCGGAGTAGAGGGCCTTCCCCTTCTGTACCTGGAGTCGAGTGCGGATGAGGCTGGCCGGGTAGACGGTGGCCCTGGTGGTCAAGGTCATGAACACACCCAGGGAGTAGAACTTCCTCTTGTCCAGGTCCTCCCATTCGATAATTTGGATCGCACCTTTCTGCTGCATGGTGCCGGTTAAGGCGGCGCTGCACCCCTAAAGCCACATATCTGCAGCCGTCAGCCCTCCGACTGCATTCACACCTGCGAACAAGAACAATCAGCATCAGTAAATCTCTCTGATCAAATGTAAAAAACATTGCTGGATCCAGTTAAGCATCACAAGTTTGTTTTTTGAGTAAACCTGCTGACACACAAATTGACCAGCCAAAACAATGGACACATCCTCCTTGGCAACACACACATACACCTTTCACATGTACAGACATATACAAACTTCTGGTTTAGCGCCCGACTAACTTGAATGGGGATAAAATAATTTAATAGTGTGGCTCGTCTAGACTCTAAATCTAATTTTGCTGAATGGCTTTGAATTCTGACAGTGAAAAAAGTCTTTTCGAGGGGGGTTGTGACACTCAAAAAATTCTATCCGCCGTTTTGGTGAAGCTTCTTTTACAATGTTAAGCTTATGGGGAGAAGTCTGTTTGGGCTCCAGTGCATCACCTAATGATGTAATTACATGGTTTGGCCACTATGAAAGTTGGCTTCAGAGCCTGGCACACTTCCTGGGGGCTTGCATAGTGCCCCTTTAAAGTTTGATTTTTTGTTTTGTCTTGTTTTTGGACAAATGGCAGCTTTGTCTTTTAAGCGATTGCAATTGCACGAGAGGGCGTATTTTAAATCAGGAACTTGTCAGTATCTGAGCAAACCAAAGAAGGGAAGCAGCCCTGTCTGCATTTTAGACTACTTGAAGCTTTCAACAAATCTCTGCAGAAATGATCCAACGATCCACTGCTTCACTGGGACTGAGAAATAATTAGTACGTCCAAATTCATTTTCAAGCACAGCTGTTCTAACAACATTTGGGACCAATCACAACCGGATAAACTCTCTGTGTATCAGTAAATCAGTCTTTCACAGAGAAACATGCAGAAGCTAGAAATAGCATGCTGCACTCCAGTATCTAAAACACTGGCACTATCTAACGTTGCCTTATGCAACGCGAATAGAAAGGACAAAGCGGACAGGTCTGACTGCATGTTACAGTAACAGTTACAGGGCAGGACTGGTTTCCACAGCAGTGAAGGCCACTCTGACTGACAGCGAGACAAACATCGGATTTGTTTCTTATCTGCATCTTTAATTACACACTAACAACCGGGCGCAGTTCCCTAACACCACCATGTGACCGTCTGATCGGTTAATCGACCGTTTTTTATTGTTGTCTCGCAGTGGTTGAGGAAGCACGTGCAATGTCACACCGTGTACTCGCGCTGTGTATGTTGGCTAGCTAGCAACATATCAACACAAGTTAGCTGTGTTGGGAAGATTTAACGCGACCAAACTCACCTGCCAGGAGCTCGTGTGGTTCTCCTTCCACCTCCGCGGTCACTGTTACAACACTGAGCTGCTCGGTTGAACTCACACGGCCTGTTCTGCCACAAGGTGGGTCATGACTCCCGTCCATTACTGCTGCAAGCAAACATTGTCAAGAGGTGAAAGGTCATTAGCAGCGATCCACTGCAGCGTGTTCCTGGTGTCGGACAAACTTTTCCTGGATTAATAACGTACTCTGAAGGTACTTTTCTCTTCCAGGTCACCGCTGGGACGGTTGTGTGTATTAAACTAGCGATTTGATTAACTAACCTAAATGTGACGAGGGCGGTGCGTTCAGGGCCCGATGCAAACGTAGGAGTACCAAATGTGTGTGAAACCAAAGCGTCAAATTAGGCAACTTTTGATATTGGTGATCAGATTTTATATGCTCATTTTATGAGGACGATATTGAAACTCTAAATGAGAATTTAAGATGAATATGAGTGATGTAATGTTGTGTTTTAGTCAAGACAACATGAGAAATAACATGCTGCATAATATATAACAATTTGTTATGGGGGGGGAATCCATATTCATTAGAAGGAAATGTCAGAATCCAACGATCCTGCACTTTGTTAATGATCTTAACAGTATAGCACCTCCATAGCTGATGTTAAGAAAATTAGATATTTTATTAAATCTATATAATATGCTTGTAACATGAAATTGTTAACTCTGACATTGTGAATGTAAATATTTATTTGTTTCTATGTTGTTGGACTATTTTGTTTTGTATTGTCTGTGTGATTTCTTTTGTAATTTAGCTTGTGTACAATAAGGTCTTGGGACAGATCATCGACAGACCATGTGTTTTCATGTTGAGTAATTCATGCATTTTGGCTTGACATTCATAAAAACAAAACATCTTATGATTTCCCACCTTATATGTAAAGTGCTAGTACCAATTAAACGATTGGTTGGTTTATTGATTGATTGGTTGAGTGATGTTTCTTGAACATTGCACAGGTGCATGTACACTAATCCATTAAGTGTATATAGCATTTCTATTCTAATATACTTTATCTTTTTGAGTATATCTTTCTTTAATTCTATTTTATTTGACTCATAGTCAATTCCTACCTCACACTGCTACTTTGTGTATTGTGTGAACACTGGTTGTTTCCCTTTGCTGCTGTGCCACGCTCAATTTCTCTTACGGGAGATCAAAAAAGGTACATCTTATCTTATTTTATCTTATCTTATGTTGTATTATGTAGTTTTAAATTGCTACGTTTGGAAGTTAATGTAAAACAGCAAGCACCAGCATCTGAATAACAAACAATAATTTAACTAATATTTCACATGATGCATACAGTGTACTGCAGATTGTAAGTCTTCCTCTGTAAGCTACATGAACTACATTTTTCACAGGGAACAATACAGTTTTTATCTCTGACCATGGGCGCTTGAATGCAACACAGATCACTGCAACGACTTTCAGCGTTGTTCCATGGTTGGTTGGAAGCCATTCACCGTACTTGGAAGTCGGAGGTTTCATAAAGGCAACATGAGTACAGCGTCACATCTGTGCTGTGACGTCAGAGCATTTAAAGTCACAGTAGACATGTAGGGTCATGTTCACTGACTCCATGTCCCTTGGTTTACAAACCATGGCAGATGTTTAACAGAATGACCAGAACAAGTTATTTACTGTGTGACCTTGTAGAGTTGGTTATGTTTGATTTCATATGAATGTTGTAAAAATTTCTGTAGAACCAACATAAAGGATTTTTTCAATCTAAACAATTAATAAATCACGATCAGTTGTGTATATGTCTGTGCTATTTTTTTTAACTTTATCTTTTACTTCCTAGCTTTGTACAATGTCAACATCATTGTTTCAATAATAAGTGGATGCACATTTCATATTCACATGACGCCAATAAAGATATTTTGCTATAAAAAAAAGAAGTTATTATAATTGTATTACTATGGCCAGTGTTGTTTAAAGTAGAGCCATACTTGAGTAAAAGTAAAGATATCATGTTAAAATCATACTTTGGTAAAAGTCACCCATATGTATAGTACTTTTAAGTGTTCAAGTATCTGATATTAAATTGTACTTTAGTATAAAATGTAATGTTATCACCCTGGCCAATTACCAGATCCAATGTGTAGCATTTTTCTGATTATCTGAAAATGTGTTGAATCTTTAAGTCAAAAGCGTTCAAAAATAAACTATGAACAGAATGTGAATTATGATGTGTATGTATTGTGTTGCAGAGATATCTACTGAAATAAGCATGCTAATCTGATAGCCTTGGCCTGTCTGGTCCAAAGCTCTAGAGCTCTAGGGTAGGATTTGGCAGTTGGCTCATTCTTACATATTAGACCTTTAATGTAGTGAGTAAAAAGTGTGATATTTGCCTTCAGGATGTACTGGAGTGGAAGTACAAATTAGCTGAACATTGAAATACTTAAGTAAAGTGCATGTACCTCAAATTTCAGTTAAACTTAGTTTCACTCCAGCACTGATTATGACCCCAAAAAAGACAAAATAACTTAGGTCCTCTCAGGTCACCTGCTGGTAACATGACAACATTTATGACAAGTGAGGGAGCCATCTCATCTCACCTCCTCCAGATCTAGAGTTACTTTGGATCTATCAGGAGTCTTTGTCTCTGTATTAGTTGGTAGCGGCATGAATACAGCAATGCATGGGCTTCTTGTATGATATAACATGCTGTTCGTGACTTTCAAAGGACTTCAGCTCGATGTTTTGCTGTTTTAAAATGTTTTTATTATTATTTTGTCAGTGACTGGTGAGTGGGCGTGGCTGCACAGGTCTGCGCTCTGATTGGTCGGCTCGGTGTTGCCAGTGTCAGCCGTGAGAACAGGGTCGTGTTGATTTCAGAAGTCATCATGGCGCTCACTTCCCCAGCCAAAGGTAAAGAGATGTCTCCTGCTAACCTTACCTAGCAAGTCCACATCCGCTCAGTTGTTTACCTTTAATGACAGGAATCGATTAAGAAAGACATCCTTCCCCTGAAAATGGCTGTCGGTAGCTTTTAGTTAACATTACATAAAGTGCACCGGCGTCAAACTGCTGTAAGACATGAAAGCTAACAGTAGCTAGCTTGGCACTCTTTGCTGTAACAACTAAAGCAAGAGCTGTTAATTAGGCTAACAGCGAGCTAAATGTGTCTTCGCTATGTCGAACATGTCAAACCCTTCGTTGCGGTTGAGCTCAAAATGACTGCATATTGCCTTTCTTATCTCCTCAAAACGTTCAGCAGTGACACGATAAGTACTTAGCGAGTGTGCTTCACGATAAGGACCACTGTTAGCAACTTGAACCTTAGCTAGCTTTGTGGCTGTCTTCAAAGCCCGTGGTGAGGACACATACCGAGATGATTTAGTGCGTGAGGATGTCCACAGGCAGCACTGTCATCAACACTTAGCATATACAATATTCGCGTGTAAGCTTGTTATAACAGTCATATTAATATTAGGGACATTGTACAACAAGACGAGGTGGGTTTAAAAGCCAAAGCAGACACACAACGCTGTGTAATATTTTAGTCCAGCTGTTCATTTCCGCAAGCCTGCCAAAACAGAAAAAACAGGTTCTCATAAGGACTTATCGTCAAAGGATCTCACTTGTGGTGATCGGTATCTTTGTTGTGTTTCTAGTATATTATTGTATGTTTTCCATTTTGCCTGCTTTGCATCAGTTTGTGCCTTTTAGTATTTGCATCAAGTTCTTTAAACAAGATGAACAGCACACTTCCTGACAAAATCATCTCAGTGACTGTGAGGCAGGACAGTTTGAGCCAAGGCTGTTTTTATGGTAAAAGCAGCAAAACATGGGAGTGATCAGCAAGCTTCTTGTGAATAATCTGACAAATCCAAAACAAATTCCTCATGTAAATGTGATGTACAGTGCCGTTTTCTTGTACCTGTGTAAATTAAACTAGACCAGAGTTGTAAATGAATGTGTATCAGAACGGATATTTGGACACAATTTTATGATTATTTTTTGATTAACACCATTGTTTGTTAACACAGTGCATTTTAAATATGATGCACTGACTTTTGGACCTCAAGAAGTCAAATTAAAAAAAATTAATCTGCCGCATGTTTTTTAATTTATCACTAACACTCATTTTGCTTCTAAATATTTTGCTGTGGAGTCAACAGCACAAACACTGTTCTCATCATTTGATGAAAGCTTTGTTTCAGAACTGGTTTATGCTCGCTAAGGTAAATTAGAGCGAAATTACAGCGTTGTGTTTATTTGTCATCTTCTTCTTCAGCAGCAGTGAAAATGCTCCTGCTGCTGCAGTGCCCCACCACTAGTGAAATGCTCAGGAAATGTTGCAGATAAAAACGATATGAAACCTCCAGTGTGTCATTCACGTTTGTTTACTGTCAAATTGTCGGAATCTGACTAAACTTGTTGTGTTGTGTGAACCTGCATCTTTTCCCTCCGGCTCTGCAGGATTATATGATTGTTCTTGAAGACATTAATCCTTTTTGTATAATTCATTAAGTAGGATATAGGATTTAGGATATGGAAAATCTTGGAAACTCGCAGTTTCAGGTTCATGATAATCAGAAAAAATGTTTCTTTCAAAGCTTGTAGTAACCTGAGAGCCAGTCTTACAGCATGATGTCCTGTTTTGAGACCAGTGTGTAGTGCTGTGCCAAGACTCAAAAGATTACTCTGTCCATAGGGGCTCAGCTCTCGCTTAGCTTAATTTTTTTCTCCAAGTCTTAAAGGAGAAATTCACCAACATTAAACAGCTACAACATGACTTGACCAACATTCGTCTTGTAGACCAAACTAATCACTTGAGTCTGTACAATTAATGAGTACAAATCTGATATGGCCTTGTATTATTATCAGAACCAGAAACAGGACAGTTATACAATACAAAACCTTTGGCAGGTATAAAGACATCTCTGTTTGCCTTGTTGGTTAAGGTTACCGCATCCTGTATTATCTAACTTAACTGCACTTAAAAGACTTCAAAGGAATCAATAAAATCAGAAAGATAACTTTCATTTCTTTTTCATCTGTAATTCAAAATGTGACCATTCTTGAGAGTTTAGACCAAATGCTCAGCTGCTCATAACCACTATGACACAGCTTGATATGCCATAAGCCAATTGTACAGAAGAAACATGTGTACAGGAAGAGGAAGCGTACTACCAGCTTCTTAGAGTTGTGCCTTGTTTTAAGGTTAAGCAGGTAAAGTAAGGACAACTTGGCTTAGAGTCATGGAGTGAACCCGGCTTACCTGCAAGCAGACATGCTGAGACAAAAAACAACAAAACAAAGACAGAGATTTGAAGTGATCACAACGAGAAAAATTTCCTGAACTTGTAACACAGGTTGAAATTGTAGTTGCCAGGCATGTGACCATATGAAAATAACAGGGATTCACAGTATTGTCCAAATAATTATCAAAATATTCTTAAAATTTAAAAAATGAAAAACAAATTGCCCTCAAACAAGCATACATATATACAAAAATATATATTTTTAAAATTGTGAAAAACAGTCAAAGAATCTTAAGTAATAAGTCATCATAAATCACAAGGTGTTCCAGCATAAATAAAAATGGTGGTAATCTCATCTCCCTGTCGTCTTTTAGTCTGGTATCCATAATATTTACAAACATCTGATTTAACTTTGAGGGATACAATGTGCAAGCCGAGCCTTCAGTCATGATGACAGGCTTAGGTAATTCAGAATGATTAAGGAAATATAAAGTAACAATATGAGACAGTAACGAGCTAGGCAGCTTTCTCAAGTCATTCATGTGAGGATATTCACCATTATCATGGTACTGAAAAATGTGTTTTTGTAATCATGATCTGCGATAAAATCTTTTATCGTCCCTTGTAGTTGAGTTGATGTTTTTTCTCTCTCAGCAGAGCACTCATATAGCCATCTAATCGACACGCTAGAAGATGGCAGGTTCAAGTTCTTCAATCCACAGAAACTAAACGATCCAAGATACGGTGAGTTCAGGCCCTCAGACTTAAAAGAAATGGCACAGTGATTTTAAAGGCACATGTTCCTCTTTTGAGATCTGTCATGGTCATTGCACTATCAGCACATTGTGCCATACAGGCTACAAATAAGATTGTCATTTCCAGGATAGCAGTGCGAACATGTTTGCATGTGAAAGATATTAAGGAGCATTGGCAAATACACCTGTAGATGAAGGTAATTCTTGACTTAACCTTTAAGATCCTGATTTGCATTTGCCAGTGCACATCCACTTCACAGTAAGATTTAATTGCACGTTGTTTATTGTGGGTAATAAACCCACCTTTTTTTGTTTGCTCTGTGTAGACCAGCTGCCTCTGTCCATCCGTGTCTTACTGGAAGCAGCGATACGTAACTGTGATGGCTTCTACACAAAAGAGGAAGACATCCAGAACATCCTGGACTGGCAGCAGCAGCAGAATAAAGCCGAGGTGCCGTTCTCGCCAGCGCGAGTCCTTCTCCAGGACTTCACGTGAGTTTAGCATGGGAGACAGCTGATTCACCAGGAGTTTGCATAGTAGATCTTGTGTCATCACGATCTTTGATTGTGGTCCTTGATGATACATGAGGTTATGCCTTTAAGGGAAGGAAGGTTGTGTTTCCTTAGTTTCCTTCTCCTATTTCCTTTGACAGTGGTATTCCTGCCATGGTGGACCTGGCAGCCATGAGGGATGCTGTGGCCAAACAAGGCATGGACCCCGGCCTGGTCAACCCTAAATGCCCCACTGACCTCATCGTAGATCACTCATTACAGATTGATTATAGCAAATGGTGTGTTTGCTTTCATATTTTCCTTTTATATATTGACAATAAGCTAAAGTGAGTAAAGACTGACACATACTTGACTTCATCATTGGATATTTTTGTGCATTCATAGAAAATGTAAACAGTAGAAGTTACTTGTTTCTTTATGGCTCGGATTTAAGTTAACAACACTGTTATTCTTATGTATGTTATGTTTTGTAATGCAACATTTCTTTTTGTCTCCACAGTGCCATACAGAATGCTCCAAACCCAGGTGGAGGTGACGGCCCAAACCAGAGCCAGGGTCCATCCCGATCCACACCCTCCAGGCCTCTGTCCAGAGGAGGCTCCCATTGTGGAGGCCAGCGGGGCTCCTGTAGTAAAGCCACCTGCAGCGACCCTCCAGCCTCCACTGCTCAACCTCCAGCGTCTGTCCAGCAGATCGAGAATACACCTCTCCTCTGCCCTTTCCACCTGAAGCCTGTGTCTGAGTGAGTTTTTATACATGGCTGTTCATCTACAGCGCCGCTGTTTGTAACATACAACATTGCTGATATCACAAGTTTCTGAAAAAAAAATTCACCTATGTGATGAAATGATAAAAAATACATTTGTGTTTGTCCAAGTTACATTTTATATTGAAAACTCTGATCGGAATATGACTCACATGGAAATCAATTTTACGTGCCACTTTTTTTGAACAGTATAAGAGGTCGAGTGAGTTGACATATTGTCACTGATTTAGTTCCCGTTTAGCAGGTTTTACTGTTAATCTGCTCTTTTTTTCCACAGACCCGAAACAGCTTTGAAGAATCAGGAAATGGAACTTATCAGAAACAAAGAGAGGCTTCAGTTCTTTAAGGTACAGCAAAGAGCAAATCTGTTTTATCATGTCATAACAGACAATCAGAGGGGAGAAATGTCTTGAAGGAAAAATGTGACATTTTGGGAAATATTTAGAATTAGAATTTCTTAGAAAAGACAACTATATTTCAGTTTCTGCTGCCATACCACCACATCACAGAGCAGCTTCTTTCCTCAGGCTGTGAGAATCCTTAATTCATCCTCCACACTCCCCCTCAAAAAATAGTTTAGTTTTTTGCCTTTTTAGTTATTTGGTTAATTATATAACTTTGTTTTGTGTCTGGCATAGAGGGACTATAATTAGCATTTCAAAAAAAAAATCCAATGTTGTAGAATGATAAATAGATGAACTTTTGCCGTGTCAACACCACTCTGATGTTTGTACGATAGGGAATATAGCTATCACCAGCAGCCTGCTTAACTTGGCTTAAGAAAAAGATGGGAAGCCGTTAGCTTGGCTCTGTCCAAAGTTAACAAAATCTACCTACTAGCACTTCTGTAGATCACTAACTTATTAAAACATTGTATCTTGAATGTTTAATCCATGCAAAAACCAAAGCGTAGAAAAAACCCAGACAACTATTTAACTGGGGCTGTGCAGGATATTTCATGTTACCTCCTGGAGTCTCTCCTGGTTGCCTGCCAAGTGGTTATGATGAATTAGTCCTAAACAAAGTTAGTTGGCTGCTGGCTTAATTTTTTACAAGAGACACAGAAGTATTACTCATTTGTAAGTGTGTTTCACAAAATATGAAACATTTTCTTTATGTTGTTTGAAAAAGGTGGATATTTAAAAGGAGTACTTAATGCAGTAATTACTAAAAATGTATTGTTTATGTAAAAGGCTACATTTTGGCTGATGAGAATAATATGTAGAGGACAAAACAAAAATAGAGTTTGTACCTTGAGCGAGAGACATAGTGCAGTGATTTCTAACCATAACTCTTTTCCTATACGCCGACCAAACAGTGGTGTTCGAAAGCATTTAAGAATGTGAACGTGGTTCCTCCGGACGTCGGTGCGGTCCACCAGGTGAATCTGGAGTATCTGTCCCGCGTGATCCAGGTCAGCGATGGCTTCATCTACCCTGACAGTGTGGTGGGAACCGATTCACACACCACCATGATCAATGGCCTGGGCATCCTCGGCTGGGGTAAACCCTTTTTAAACTGTTCTTACCACTTGTTAACATTTTGGTGAAGTTGCACATGAACTGCAATATACAACTATGTTTTTCTCTTCAGAGGGGTGAGGGAATAAATAGTACTTTTCTCTGTTCTTTGAAAATGTATTTAAGTTTCCTTTTTTACCCCCGTGGTGCTTTTCTCCACCAGGAGTTGGAGGAATCGAGTCAGAAGCCGTGATGCTGGGCCAGCCAGTGTCTCTGACCCTTCCTCAGGTGGTGGGTTGTAAACTGGTGGGCTCCATCAATCCCCTGACCACCTCCATAGACGTCGTCCTCGGCATCACAAAGGTAACACTGCTCTGCTGTGCTTCATGTCTCATTATGACTATATTTCTTCACACATGTTCCAGTGAGACACAGTAGAATATAGAAAAACTCAAAATGCACTCACAAATAATTTCATAGGCGTAAAGAATTGAATCATCAAAAAAGACACTCAACAAGGACGAACTTGTCAAGAATATAATGTCATCCATCATGTGGTACAAAAACTGACATTCGCCGTACTATCTGTGCTAACGTATTATGTATGGGGATTTTCCAGCACTTAAGGCAAGCTGGGATTGCTGGGAAATTTGTGGAGTTCTTTGGACCTGGCGTCTCTCAGCTGTCAGCTCCTGACCGAACCACCATCGCCAACATGTGCCCCGAGTACAACGCCACCGTCAGCTTCTTCCCCGTCGACCAAGTCACACTCAAGCACTTTAAAAAGACAAGTGAGTCAGCCGAGAGTGAAACTGTTTATTAAGCATTTTTTGCCTTACAGCTGCAAACTGGAACACTGGTTTATCCAATTATTCTTGAATGTATTACATATTCAGTCTGCATTAACATGACAATTACTGTTGTTTTTTTCAAATGCTTTATTTAACAATAGATTTATAAACAGCAAGGCAAGTATTAAAAATGTGGGCATTTATCGGAGTAAGAGAGAAAGCAGACATAAAAGAAAATAAAACCATACGATTGAACTATTAAAATTCATTCAATTGTACAATAAATTTGCCTCCATGTATAGAATATTATGCCTTTAAGATAATTGTTTTTATCAACAGATTGTCTTGTTTCAGTTGAATCTGTAAGATGTCACCATGATTTTGGCTGAAGTATCTTATTTTACCTTCCAGATTTTACCCAGGAAAAACTTGAATTGCTGGAGTCTTACATGAAGGCTGTAAAACTTTTCAGAAGTTATGAAGACCCCTCAGAGGACCCCCAGTATTCTGAGGTAATGTGTCAAACCTTGCTGTAAATATACGGAGCACTTAAGGCACATTTATGTATGAAAATAGATGAAACCATTTAAACGACATAACCGTCACTGCCCACAAACTTTCATGCGTCCTTCGCATTGGCATGTATGTTAAGCCATACAACCACAAGAGGGCACCACTGAGAGTCAACTCGGTCTCACGCGAACCTCTGCTTTTCCTTCGCCATCGTCCAATCTCTCTCCCTCCCTCCCAATCTCCCAGTTTTTGTGTAGCAACAACTGGGTGAAGCAACATCATAAACTTCTGAACAACTCACATAACTTCTCCTCGTAAAGTTCCATTTATTTTCTTCACCTTCTTCCTTCTGTTTCCAACGACTAGCAGAAGTTCTGCTCTGTTGATCCATATCTGTAAGCTTTGAGAAAATGTGCTGAAATATTACAGATATGGACCAACAGAGCAGAGCTTCTGCTAGTCGTCTTCTTGTCCTTACCCTTCTCCTGAGTAAGAAGAGAAGCAATGGTGGAGAAAGTCTCCTTTTTTTTGTAATGATGGCTCTAAGACCCTCACCATATTCTTGATCCAGCAGTATTGGAACAGATTTTCATGGTAAAGTGAAATTAAAACTGCTCCATAATTGGCAGGTGATTGAGATCAACCTGAGTTCCATGGTACCCTACGTGAGCGGACCGAAGAGGCCTCAGGACAGAGTGGCAGTCAGCAGCATGAAAGAAGACTTCCAAAGTTGTCTCGATGAGAAGGTAACATACAATAAATACTCTGCTAGTCCTCAGACTAACAAGCATGACTCAGTCAGATATTTGGACTCAGGTTCAAGGTTATGCTGGTGACACATTGTTGACATGTTTTTGGGTGTTATCTTACGTTTCTTTCATTGTCCTTGGTTTCCCTGCAGGTTGGATTCAAAGGCTTCCACATCTCGAAGGAGAAGCAGGACATCCGGGTTCCTTTCCTGCACTGCGGTCAGGAGTATCAGCTGGTCCACGGCTCGGTGGTCATCGCAGCCGTCATCAGCTGCACCAACAACTGCAACCCGTCTGTCATGCTGACTGCAGGTAGACCACTGAGTCAACAGATGGAGCCGTGATCAGATTTCCTCTGAAAATAATCCCAAATGTCATCTGTGTATGAGTCAGTAGATGTGGAGTGTTTCCTTCGTGCAAGAATCTATTTCTAGCTGCACTCTCGCGTCTTTACTGTTACTTACAATTACAATTCTCTGCTTTGTGACATTTTGTCTTTGTGGTTACTCAATTTGTGAAATGCAGCTGTTTTTTACGATTGACAGGTCTGCTGGCCAAGAAGGCTGTGGAGGCGGGGCTTGTTGTCAAACCTTATATTCGGACCAGCCTGGCTCCTGGAAGTGGCATGGTCACTCACTACCTCAATACCAGTGGAGTCCTGCCTTACTTTAGCCAGCTGGGGTAAGCATGTGTACGCAGTGACAACACACACACAAATACCCCTTTAACTCAGAGGCAATGACCCAGAATGAACCCACCTCCCCTTGACTGAAGTTAACCATAGCGTTGACATACCCCATGTTTGGTTTTGAAGGATTGATTGGTTCTTTTTGGAGGTTGTAGGTCGTGATGTTGCTGAGTTGTTCTGCATTACACTGACAGGTCTTTATTTTTCATTTGGTCACTTGCCCTTTATATCATCAGGCTAAAAAACAGAAACCTCTATTATTGCAGGACTGTTGTTTATCAGACTGCATTATTTTTCGCTAGATTTATATACTGGCAATTGAATATATGTTTTATTAAATGTCAAAAATATAGAATCGAACAACAAGGGTCAATCATGTGTTAACTGTCCCGTGTCATCATTATGAGGCTTTGTGCGCGAGTGGTGTCAGAATCCAAAGCAGGTTCATTGCCAAGGAGATTTTAAACATACAAGGACTCTTGTCTTGGTATTTTGGTGCGCAACAACCATAATAAACACAGTAATACCGCTTTAATGCTGGACAAAAACCCCACCAACACCTGCTGACATCGGGCTTTTGTCTTCAGTATGAATGTGTACAATTAGCATTTACTCGCCTGCGGTAGTCACGGGTATTTATTGGCCCCAGCTCCGATCGGCTGTGATGAAAACACAACACAATGAAGGCGCTAATTTACTCTCCTTTTCAGTCGTGATGATATGAAGCACATTGAAGTTAAGGCCGCCGGCTTATTAAGACTTTAAATCTGTCCCTGTTCAAGCAGCTTGTACATCGCTCAGTCGGCGCTGACATTAAAGTGAAACTCTCGCCAAGAAGCAACCAAGGCTTTATTTGGGATTGAATATGAGTGAAATCCTCGTGTAAAAGCATAATTGCGACGAAAGAGGCACTTTTAAGATTTACCGTAGTCTCGTTTTTTTGGACACGTTCATTTTGAACGGGAGAGTTAGGGGCATGACACGCTAGCAACAACATCGCTATTTTTAGAACAGTAAGAAGGCTCGACACAACATGAAACTTTGCTCGTAACATCATCAGGGTCTCTACACATGAACATGAGCATTGAGAACATTGTTTGTGTACACAGAGTTTATGAAAAAGAAGGTTTTTGAACTACTCACATTAGCTGCTGCATCTCCTGCGCGTCGCCGTCATTGCAGGCAAAATGTGTCGATCCCCGAATGCGACCTGACAGGCAGGAGAGTAATGGTGAACCGCTCCTCAATCGTGCCTGTCAGGTCGCACTCAGGGATCGACACTTTTTGCCTGGCATGACGGCAACGCGCAGGAGATGCAGCAGCTAACGTGAGTAGTTCAAAAACCTTCTTTTTCATGAACTATGTGTACACAGACAATGATCTCAATGCTCTTGTTCATGAGTAGAGACCCTGATGAAAGTTTCATGTTGTGTCGAGCCTTCTTACTGTTCTAAAAATAGCGATGTTGATGCTAGCGTGTCATGCCCCTTACTCTCCCGTTCAAAATTAACGTGCCCAAAACCGAGACTACGGTAAATCTTAAAAGTGCCTCTTTGGTCGTAATTATGCTTTTAAAGGAAGATTTGACTCATATTCAATCCCAAATAAAGCCTCAGTTGCTTTTTGGCGAGAGTTTCAGTATTCAGTATTTTCTGATTAGGAGTACTTGTGATTTTTCTGTCAGATTGTGGATTAAATAAACTCATTAAAAAAATGTTGTACTTTAGCTTTGATGCAGCATCCTCTTTCACAATGTCCTGCCAAAACACCATCACAGACACTAAATAAACATAATCTTTAAAGTAACTACCAACTGAATGTGTCAGATGAAATAGAGAGGAAGTAGAAAGTAGCAGAAACTGTATTACTTTTCTAGTAATCGGTATCAGCCCTGAAAAAGCCATAACAGTCGACCCCTACTTGTTAGTAGCTTTCATGCATATCAGCTGTCTGGTCGGTACTGTGAATGTGCAACTCTCAACAGAGATAACAAAAGAAGTGAGATGTCACACCCCTTTGCATCTTCTGTTTTCAGCTCCAGAAAAACAATGTGTGCACTTCAGAGTTGAATTGATTCAGACTTTTTACTACATGTTTTAACGTCTTGTGGATGTAGTCTGGTGATGTATGTGGCAGGTTTGTGACAAAAAGGCTTATCTCCTGGCAATGTTAAAAACCTGCAATTACACACTAATTTTGGTGTTAAAGTGGTATAAGAATAAGTAAAAGAAATAAGCACTAAACATTGGTAAATAGCAAATGAATCCTGAATGGTCTCCCTTCACATCACAGGTTTGAGGTGATTGGTTATGGCTGTGCCACCTGTGTGGGGAACACGGCTCCGTTACCAGAGGCTGTCGTGGATGCAATCAAACAGGTAAGAGCTCCATAAAGCTACATCAAGCTGTTTGTGTCGGTCATTAAAAAAAAAAAGTGCATCCCACAACAATCAAATCTGGATTGTCTTCTGTGTTTTAGGGGGATCTTGTGGCATGCGGTGTTTTATCTGGCAACAGGCACTTTGAAGGCCGCCTGTGCAACTGCGTGCGTGCCAACTACCTTGCCTCTCCTCCCCTGGTGGTGGCTTATGCTCTCGCGGGCACTGTGGGAATCGACTTTGAGAAAGAGCCTCTGGGTAAGGAAGGCACACACCGGGAGCTGCTCCTCTAAAACCTGGCGCTCATTAGTGGATTTGGCCGATGACATTGAAGCATTAGTGGTTTGTCTTGTCTTGTGCAGACATGTATCAGCCGTGGAACAGGTGACAAAGGAGCAGTGTGAGCAGCTTCAGAACAATGTGTTGTCTCGTAGTGACAAGTGACACGTTTAACAAAAAAGTTTCAATGCAAAAATTCAGTTTTATTTGACTCTTTTTATGTCGCTGGTGCAGGTGTGACCTCAGAGGGGAAGGAGGTGTATCTCTGTGACATCTGGCCGTCCAGGGAGGAGGTCCAACAGACTGAAGAGGACACAGTCATCTCCTCCATTTTTAAGGATCTCAGGGGAAGGATGGAGGTGAGGATATGATCATTCTGTCATTCCTTGCTTCCCTCATTTATGTCTGATTTATGTTCCATGTAATTCAAGTGAAGCGCCGATGTAAATGTCTTTCGTTCCCTCTGTGCCCTCTCTCCAGAAAGGGAACACATTTTGGAACAACGTTGACTGTCCAGATTCTGTGGTCTTCCCCTGGGATCACAAGTCCACTTATATCCGCTCGCCGTCTTTCTTCAGCAAGTTGGTAAGTCTTCCAACCTTCGGGGTAATTATTGTTTTTGCTCGTGTTCCCTGATTTAACATAATGAAGTACGCACAGCAGCAGATTAGACAGTAAGGGCCTCCTCTGTCTCTGCTTGTCTTCTCAGAGTAAAGAGGTCACAGCTCCCCAGTCGATAGAGAACGCTCACGTCTTGCTGTTCCTCGGAGACAAAGTGACCACGGACCACATCTCACCAGCAGGCAGCATTGCGAGGGTCAGCGCCGCTGCCAAGTACCTGCAGAGCAAGCGGTCAGTTTCTCGTCAGACACCATGAAGACCAGAAATATTGATTCAGTGGTACTGATGAAACAATCTTACCACAAGGTCCATCTGTTAGCTGTCCTAAAAAGTGTTATTTCACTGAAGGAGCCAATCTCAGCACATTTTCACAATATATACAAATAATATGAAGGTGAGTGACATGATGGACTACAAGAAGTCCAGACTAGAGAACTAGAGGCGACAAGTGATGAGATTTTGTTGATATCATTGACATTATTGATCCTGCATATTTGTCCAGTTCTTCAATCCATCAGTCATCTCATTGATTCTTGATGGAAGCTGTAGCAGTCTGTTGTGTGATCGTCCAGCTGCTTATATTTTGAATGAAAACTACAAAGCTTATTTGTGAAGTTCAATTTTTCTGTAACAAAAACCGAACTCACTAAAATGTTTCTTGAAAATCAAATTAAAACTTTTTTGCAATTTTCTCTGACATGAATACAGAGTGATGACCACAGATATACAGTTTGTACAGTCTGTGGTCTCAATAGGTCAACAAAGGATGCAAGTGTTGTCACTGAACAAGTCATGGTTTGTTTAACTGTACTTAATTTGGTTAAGTTGAATTTATTTACCTCTCACTTTGAATATTTTTTCCCCAGCCTGACACCGCGGGAGTTTAACTCGTACGGCGCTCGCAGAGGGAACGATGCAGTGATGACGAGAGGCACGTTCGCCAGCATCAAGCTCCAAAACCGATTCATCGGCAAACCGGGCCCTAAGACTTTGCACATTCCTTCAGGCCAGACGGTGAGTGGAAGTGGAGTTGTTTGTTTGTGGAGTTTTTTAACTGAAGCATCTGTGAGTAGTCACACGTCCTTATATGTCCTCCTCTTGTCCGTCCGATCAGCTGGATGTCTTCGAGGCAGCTGAACGCTATCAGAGAGACGGCATTCCCCTCATCATCCTGGCAGGGAAAGACTACGGCTCTGGGAACTCCAGGGACTGGGTCGCTAAAGGACCATACCTGCTGGTAAATTTCACTACGCACGCACTCCACTTTCCACTGACCGACATGGAAGGAAATAGGTTCCACAAAAAGTTTCCACAATGATTTTACCCTGCCTCGCCTTTTTTGACCATTCTCCTGGTTCTCTGCAGGGGGTACGGGCAGTCATAGCCGAGAGCTTTGAGAAGCTGCACAAGAACCAGCTGGTGGGGATGGGCATCATGCCGCTGCAGTTCCTGCCCGACCAGAACGCAGACTCACTGGAGCTCAGCGGGAAGGAGAAGTTCACCATCACGCTGCCCGACAGCCTGAGCCCGAGGCAGCAGCTAACCGTCAAGGTAGGAAACAGGCAGCTGTGATTTACAGTCAGAATTCACTCAGAAAGTTTGGTTTCTTGTTTTATTCATTGTTTTCTACCCAGGAATCCATACAAAACATCCTATCCTATCCTATATTAAAAAGAGGCAGAATAAACACAGCCTTTACATATTATTGACATTGTGAACCTTCGCTGTCTGTAAAATATCTGAAATCCAACAGCACTTTGATAACCAGTCCAGTGAAAGTCGTTTCCTTCTTCTCTCGCAGACCAGCCAAGGAAAGTCCTTCTTCGTCACCGCACTGTTCGACACCGACATGGACATAATCTTTTTCCGACACGGAGGCCATCTTAGATATGTTGCCCGGACTTTTCTCTGAAACAACCTGCACCCTGAACACAAGCCTACTGAATGTGCCCGAGGTTCATGAACAGCAGCCTTCATCATTTCACCAGTTTGTCTTCAGCGCAGGTGGAAAAACAAACAAAAAAAACAAAAAACAGCTCATTAGAGCAACATAATGGCTGATGATTTGTCTGGTTGAGTCGGAGGAAACGTCTCCAGACTTTGGGGAGTTGAGAGACGCCTGAACTGCTTCTCCATCACTACACATGGCTGGTTCTGCATTTGCGTCAGCAGCGTTTCACCTCACAAGACAGGCATAATAAGGGCGGGAGAGAAGTGGAGATTGTAACCTAGACAACGAACTTTGAACATCTTCTTGTGGTTCATTGTCGGAGACTGAATCTGCAGAGTACTGAGGGGACATTTCCTTAACCGAGAAGAAATGAATCCGGTCTGCTTTGGTTGTTGTTGTTTAACTGACAAAAACAAAACAATCCTGCCTAGAAAGGCTAACATGGTGCTAGGTACTACAGCATGAATACATTGTTTTTTCCGCCACAACCAAGTTAATTGTCTTATTTTGTGCATTGCAAAAAATTACAGAATTGATGTCAGTTCCCCACAGTTCTTATTGCGGCCAAACAATCTCATGTAAACTGAAGTTCTGTTCATATTTCTTTCCTCAGATTGCCTTTTGCAAAACGTGCAATTGCCTCCTAATACAGTCGACTTTTATTATGTGGAAAAAGTGAAATCCTTCTTTTTGCTGTTGCTTGTATCACAAAGCTCCCAACGTAGAGATGTCTCCTACTACAACTGATAGTCTTCTGCATCACATTAAAGGTAAATTGTAAAAGGTTTTCAGCCTGAAGAATCTGTTAATATCACTCCAGAAAACAGCAGACGCTTTTGAAAGAGTTTGATGAATTCTGAACAAAAAGGGTGCTTATTGGAAACACGTATGGTGTTTGTACACAAAGTATTTAATAAGTTTAATCAAAGTGCCACATTATACATTTAAAATTTAAGTCAACTTAAAGCTGGCTTTGGTAAGATTGAAGAACTTTATTAAGGCGCCTTTTGTTGCTTTAGGGCACCTCAGCAGGTGGACTGGTGAGTCCAGCTATCAGTTCATACTCCATACAGACTGGTTCAAGCAGGTCTTGTAAAAAGACATTTTAAAAACTAACAGAAAATTACAAAATGGCTCCATGCAGCTCGTCTGGTGTTTCCCTAATTGATTTGAAAAGATATTATCTTTATCCAAAATCTCCACTGTAGCTTTTTTATTTTCCACCATACTGCCTTATGTGGATGAATGAGCTTAAACTCGTTGTAGAGGGTGTAAATTATGTCTTTTCAAACCAGTTTGGCATCTCTGTGCTTCCTGAGACCTGGATAATGCTGCACAAGTTGTATGGAGCTATTTTCACTTTTCAAAGTTACAAAAACCATTGACGAGTCCCTCTAGTGGACAATCTTTGTATTAGAGACACTGTGTATAAATTACCTTAAATTATAGCGTTTTTTCATGTCCTACCAGTACACCTGTTGATGAGTAGGAGCTGTACTTATAGATCACCCTATCCAATTTTCAGTTGGGGTCTACTTGGGTGTACATTGACTTAAAAGCCCCTGTTGGTAAGATGGTAATATTGAAGCTTTGGTTTCCCAACTCGTCAAATACTGACGCAGTGGGATTATAGGTTGGGTTTGCCGCCATCTAAAACTGTCAGTTTTTGACAAGTTGGGAATGAGACTCAAAAATCGACTATCTCACTAACAGGATCTTCAGTTAATTCTTAATGGGGTTAAACAAAAAAATTAAAGACAGTTGAGGCAACAGCGGTGTAGTCCTATGAAAGATACATTAAGTTTCAAAAACATATCAGTAAGTATTCCCTTTTTAAATCTGGTATGAAAATATATTTCTTTGTGGATTAAAAGGATCTAAATAAACGGATTCACTCATTCGAGCTTTGTCAGGCTGCATCACAGTTACAGCAGCAGATTTTGCATTTGCTTCTGAAAAAGAGGAAAATGTACATTTAGTAAATGTTCTTAATTATTACTGGAGTTATACAACACTCTGTCTTCAGCAGCAACACTTACTGTAGTTTTTTGGACTCCATTTAAGTTTTTGTTTTATTTATTATAAAAACCTAAAACATATAACATTTAAAACCCAAGGTGACGCTCAGAGAACAATCCGAGCGGAGAAAGAAAGACACTGAAATCTGTTGGTTTTAATGAAATCTCCGTGTGTAAACAGTGCAACTTTTATTGATTTTTCTTCTTTTTTTTTTTTTTCAAAGAAATTTCTATGACAGAGTGCACGTTGCTGACATTGCTCTGCACATTGACAAGTGATGACACACAGGATGAGGCAGCACTAACGACCGGTGCCGTCTTGAAAACAAGCATGCATCTACCAGTCCCCCGAAAAAAAGAAGAAAAGTTTAAAATAAAAAAACCCGGTGCAAAGAAATGTCTGCAGGTTCAGCGATGACAACAAATGAAACATGAACATCACTGTGTGTGTGCAAATGTGAAATTAAAGCTGTAATCAAAAGATGGCAGCCCGGCCACATCGAGCTGTGACGCCGGCGTGTTACTGTTTGATGTTAGAACTGCAGACTGAGGCTTCAGGGGAGCACCAGGTTCACTTTGACATCAGTAAGTTTAGTATTCGACACTGATCTCACGTCTGTGACTCAGCATCGACAGCCACGTCCCAGTGCCGTTTTAAAGGATCACTCTGGTGTTTTTTTTTTTGCATGTTGTCGCCCATTTACAAGAAATTACACACACTCTTGATTCGTCCCGACATGATTAAACAGTCAGCAGACAGTTCTAGCTGATAATCAATTATAATGCCACATAAGCTGCTCAGTTATATTTAGTACATTAAAGGTAACCTGTGGATTTCTTTGTAAACAAAGTTGTCATCATTTAGTGGCATCGTTTAGTGCATCATCTATCTTATAGATTTAACAACTGAGTTAAATGGATTTAGGTCAAACATTTTCAGAGCCATTCTTTTTGGAAGAATCCAAATGAGAGCTGCAACGATGAATCTGTTAGTTGTCAACTATTAAATAAGTCGACAGCTATCGGTTTCTCTGATTCCAGCTTCTAAAGTGTGATATTTTCTGGTTCCTTTCCTCTGTGACAGTAAACGGAACATCTTTGGGTTGGTGACGGAACAAGACATTTGGGGTCATCTACGATTTTGGGAAACACTTGTCGACATGTTTCACTATGTTCTGATATTTTAAAGATCAAACAACTGATCGCTTAAATTAAGAAAAAAATACATGACTGATTAATCGACAAAGAAAATAATCATTAGCTGCAGTCCTAATGATGAGAAATGTAGTTTGAGTCCCTTTAATGGATAGTTTTCTTCTTCCTTGCCTCAGTTGGCACATTGCAGTATGGGATACTGACAAAGACTGGATCCAGACTTTAAAACATTGATACACAATGCTATAATTGAAACTCCACAGGGTACCTTTACTAATCAGACTGTTTGTCAGATGAAACTATTTCAAGACATCCCCTTCACCTGACAGAATAACAGAATTACTGTTAGTTGCAGCTTTAATGTTACTGCCAGCCATACCACAAAGCAGGACTGGAGAATCCTTACATGCAGACAGCGTTTGGTTTCTTTGGCCCTATTCACACAAGAATAGTATGACCTAGGGGCCTCTAGTAATTTGTCATAATTGTTGAGGACGTCTGTCCTTGAATTAATAATGTGGCTGCTAAAGAGCAGACACAGAGTCGATGTTACATGGAGCCTTGTAAGTAAACAGAAATGAAATACAGGCTTTGCATATCCCGTATGAATGCGCAACACAAAACACAAACATACTAGTCCTGTGTGAAACGGGCTCAGTATTACATTAACACACAAAAGTAGCATGAAAATCAACTTGCAAAGACATGAAACCTGCTTGAGAAGGCAAATCCATACAGCAGACATGTCAGCGTTTTCTCAAAGTTAGTCGCTGTTGCTTTGTAGCAGCTTGAAAAGTGTCAAATGACACAACTTTAACAAAACCATCATCTTTTTTTTTTTTTAAGTCTCTGCAGGTTGATTTCCACGCAGTAAATCCAAAGACTGAAAATAGAACGGCAGTTATCAGCAAGAACGTAAAGGAAAAACACTTGATTTGTAGTAAATGAGCCTCAACGTGACACCACCACCAATAATGCTCTTTAACCTCAGCTTTGACACTCATCATATCATTATGGCTGTTGTTGAAGTAACTGTTAACAAGCCTCTGCACTGTGATCAACTTTCTCCCACACTGGCTTCAAAAGGCACCGACATGTGTAGTTACAATAGTAAAGTTTGCACTATGATTGAAATCTAAAACATTAAACTCATGAGCTTGACCTACGATGCAACCCTTGACCACAGCTGTAGAAATCTAATGCCTCTCAACACCCTGCACCCCTCCCCTCAGCAACGATAGGATTTTAAATCTGAAAGACAAAAACAAAAACAAAAAAAAAACATGGCTGGTACTTAAGTATTTTATCCACCTGGTGGAAGTGCTCATAAATCATATTCAATTAACTGTTATTGTTTTATCCCTTTGAGTCATTAAAAAGAAGCAACAGTGAGACTTTTGGCCACTTTCTTCATCTGGGTCCCCAGAAGTATCTGATGAGAGAGCAGCCGCGCTGTAAACAATTAACCACTGCTGATGTGAAGGAGCTCCTGATCACACGAGGGAGAAAATCCTGAGAACGACGGACTCAATTCCCTTCTCTTGTGGAAATTAATGGAATCATTCATCTACACTTTTTCTCTTGTCGTGTGTCCATATCTTTGTATATGCAAACTCTTTTTCATCTAATAAGAAAATATTTGTGGAAGGTTAAATGAAAATATACAATTATTAATACAATAGAATACAGAGCTATATGTTAAAGGTGATTAAAAAAAACAGGTTGATTGTATCTCCCTTTACAATGCACACATTTTTCCTTGGTTTAAAGGCAAGAGGTAAAGTGTATAAGAAGAAGGCAGCCTGTCTGTTCTGTTCTGTCGTCCAAAAGGCTGGTGCTCGACGGTTAGGCGATTGCTTTTGCTTCTGGTAAGAAAGCCTCCCAGTATTTTATCAGCTGGAGAGAAATAAAAGACAACAGAGTTAACAGCTACAAACCGTAATACCTTGGGAAATGTGTTTAAAACTATTAATATTGTTTAAGGGCCTTAATTGTCACTAAAATATGTCACTTCATTGTCAACTTTTAATCCTTTTTAAAGAGAAAAATATTTTTTCTTCTCCATTCATCTTTACATTTTGATCATTTGTAGTGCTGCACTCATGAAGTCTTTTCTGGATAAGATCAACAGCTAAATACTTAAAATGTAAAACACATACAACCACTTCAGACGAGCTGCATTGACAAGCACTTCTAAATCCTTTAAGAATAAATTCAATATTACTCTGTGACATGACAAAGTCAAAAGAAGGGCTGCCAGAGTTGAAAAAGCCTTTCTCAATGTCAGAACTATTTATAAATGCACGCTGACACGTTTGAAAAGAAAAATATCTGATGATGTAAATATTACATTTTAATGTCTGACAGAAAGAGACTCACCTGTTGCTGAGACTGAAGCAGAGACTCCAAGTACTTAACTATCTGTCTTTTGAAATTCTTGGCTTTTTCTTTCTGTAAGATTAAATAAAACATTTCATCAGTCAGAAGAAACAAACTTTTTCAGCTGTCCAGTAACTGACATGAAAGCAACATGGATAAACATCAGTACCTCAAAGCGGACGACTTCCTTGCGCACAGTAGCAGAAACTCTTTCAAAGTCTCTCTCGAACTGTGTCACTTTGGCCTCCCACTGTTCACAAGAAAAGAAGAAGAGTTTAAAGTCCTGCAGCGTAGAAACGCAATCATGTCATGACAAGGTAAATTTGAATTTCTAAGGCAGAAATACCAAAAATAAAAAGTTGGGTGGGAGGAAGAATTTTATTTTTTCTTCTTTCTGTTACTGGGAGATTTTGTGTTTGGCTGCTGTTGCTCATACGACAATGATTGTCCTCATTTCTCTATTGATGTCTTCAACAATCAATAAAAAGATACATTTGATCCAAAATTTAAAAAAAACAAAACAGGTCATCTTTAAAAGAATTCTGAGATCAGTCAGACTTTGGGCTTTGAAAGTATAAAATATTAAACATTCAGAATTTTGAGTTAAAATCATTTTTCATATGGAGGAAAAACTTAAACATATAATATTCAAGCGCTTTCCTACCAGGATAAAGTAAATGAGCATTTGTTACTCTTGACAACAAAATGTCAACTCTAATATATCTGAAAATCTTTAATTCAATGAAAGTCCAAGACACTGAAAAAACAAAAACAAAACAAAAACATCAAACTGCAGCACGTCTTGTCTGAGTTATTCTCTCTGTGTTGATCTTGGCTGCTGTTGTACCTCAGCGATCTCCTCCTTGGCCAGCTGCAGTTTGTCTGGCTTGTTGGCCCACAGCAGTTTGGCCTCAGTCTCCCTCTTCTTCTGCAGCACGGTCTGAGCATCCTGCCAACGCTGCCACGCCTTCATCCGGTGATCAAACGACCCCTGCAGCCCACGAACACAGAGGATCATTTCATGTTTATATTTAGCTATTTACTTTATCCACGTAGCCGGTAGCTGAGGCTCTGTCCAAATACATGTCAACTCTTTAGTCATTTTTCATGGAAATTTTGCTTATTGTTATTGTAACACAGTTTCTGAAATCAACCTTTAGGCTTTGGAATTGAATATATTATAATTTTTATGGTCTTTCCTTTTTTATGTTATCATCTTTATCCTTTCTTTTTATGTCCCTGGAAGAACTTTATCAAAGATTACATTTTCTGGCAAAGATTTTACTTACATGGATTCAACACAACTACTTGGACTAAACTGAAATGGCAGACTTGACATCGTGGCTTAAGATGATCAGCCACGTTGACCGATGGAAGGGCAACAGGTTTTTTGGACTCGCAATGAAATTTAACAACTTCAAAACTAGTCTTGGGTTTACATTTCATTTACATGTAGTTAGTCAAATTGCCACCTTAACTTTAAAAAGCACAATCATTTACTTTCATGTTTTTTTTAAATGATCAAATAATAATAATAATGTGTGTTGTGGATAATTATCTGAGAAATGAATACTACACTATGCAGATTTAACCTTGACAACCAGAAATGAAAGTTGCTCATTACCCTCACGGCTCCAAGCAGGCGGATGTAATCTGCGATGACTTCTGCGAAGCTGAAGGTGTCGTTTGCAGCCTGGTCCTGGTGCAGCTGCTCCATCTTGTCCTCCACCTCTGCCAGCTGAGAGAGAGCTCGGGACAGAGCCGTGTTGTCCTCTGCGCTGCCCAGCATGGCCGTGCTCTTGGCAAAGCTGGCAGTATTTAAAGAAAGCTCTGGAGGGGAAGACCGAGACAAATGTGGCATTTTAACTCAAACATCGAAAATGAATGAATCATCTTCTTCATATTACTTTCTGAAACTGAACTCAAACTGAACTTCCGATAAAAATGTATCTAATCATCCTCAACCCTTTCTTGAAACCATAAGCCTCTTGTGGTTGTAACTGACCTTTCCTGTGGACCACCAGAGACTCGACCAGCGCGTGGAGCTTCCTGAAGTGCTGGTCTGCGGCCTCCACCTCCTGCAGCTTCTCCTCAAACCACTGCAGGAAAACACGCAGTTAGCGCAACTCTAACATGGAGGCCCCCTGTTTGTTCTATATCTAAGTTTACATCTCCCACTCTGATGCTCATGACATCATGAGCCATGTTAAGCCACACTGGGTCAGAAACTAGACTGCAAATGTATCCCTATCCAAAGAGCAGCTCTAACAAACATAATGTGAGTCACGGAAGCGCTCCTGCCCTTATATTTATTTTCATATAATTCTATCAGAATTGGTGCCTTCAGCTTCCTATGAAGTGGAACTGTAATGATTAGTCAATAAATCAATTAGTCAATCAAAAGCATATCAACTATGCTTTCTTAATCAATCGTTTCAGTCATTTTTGAAGAAAACCATGAAACATTTTCTGGTTCTAGCTTCTTAATTGTGAGAATGGGCTGCTTTTCTTTGTCCTTTGTGATAGTAAATTAAGAATCTTTCATTTTTCTAAATGTTGATTGGGCAAAAGAAGCGATTTGAAGATGTCACTTTGGACTCTGGTAAGTGGAACAGTCTGGTAGGTTTAGAAAATGACATCATTTTATTTTAATGCAGCCTTTAAAACAAGGAAAAAGAACAATGTAATATATGTCATATATATTGCCCAGCACTGAACTATAGCAAACGGCACTGGACACAAAAACATTCAATTAATACCAACAGATCAGCTGATAATTAAGTGTCTGTAAGTCTGTGCATTCTTTAGGTCACAATAAACACGATCACATACACACTCAAGAATGTGTTTTCCCTCCATGCAAATTCTCCACGGCACAAATTCAGATCAATTATGGAAAAAAAAGGGGTTGGCAGACCAAATTTTCTGACTAATGTGAATTAGTCAGCCTTTCACTGAGAGTTTGTTACTGGAACAGGCAGTTTTCCTCATTACAAGAAATGATCTGCTACATCAGAGCTTCTTGGGAATGAAGACCGTTGTGAACAGCAGGAGTGTCTGTTTGCAGCTCGACTCACCACGTCTGACTCATTCATCTTGATGGTCATTTTACTGACGGCATCTGTTGCTTTGTTGATCATTTTCAGAAAGCCGGCGCCGCTCAGAGCCTGGGTGCTCACTGCTCTGGGCAACTGAAGACACACACAATACAATACCGCTATCAACAGACTGCATTTCAAAAATTTTGTAAAAATTCAGAGACAAAAAGGAGTAAATGGCAGATGAATAATAAATCCTGTGTTCCATCCATTTTAACTGATTTCTAGATGTGATGAAGATTAAATTTATTAGCAACTTATTATCAATATTTAAGTTGTGTGCGAGACGTAATTATGGTCAGTATGGAGTTCAGTATATCAGAATGGTTCATGGACAAAAATAAATAATTGTATGACAGAAAGGCACTTTTATAAGGTTTCAACTTACTTCTTCTCTCTCCAGGAATTCTCTGACGTCAGGATCTTGGATAAGTGATGGGTGATTTACCACTCGCTGAAGATACCTGTCAAATGAGAAAAAAAAGCCTCACTTTCTTGCAGGGAAACATTAAAACAAGGTCAAGATTAGTTTTCTCTTTCTGTAACCGAATGGTCACGATTACATTTTAAAACATATTTCGACTCCTTCTCTCTTACCTCTCCAAAGCGCCTCTTCTTCTCTCAACAAAGTCTGCAGATGAGGAATCTTCCTTTCCCACCTTCACCTTTGTCATACCTGTGCAACACAATATATATTCTTTATAGCTGATGGAGATTAGGTTTTATAGTTTACCAGTGGAAAACCGGTCAGCCTACCCAGGATGCTTTTCTCCGGGGGCGGAGGCACAATGAATCCGTTTGGTCCATGTTTCTCAGAAAGTTTCTCGTAGAGGCCGAGGAAGTCACTGAAGCGTCGTCTTACTGTGAATGTCTTGTTGCGGAACACGGGCAGCGTGGTCTAAAAGAGAGTTTACACAGATATCTTCACTTGTTTAGAAGGCTTAAAAGGGACAGTTCACCCAAAATAATCTCTTACCTGATGGGCTGTTTATCCATCTAGATTGTTTTGCTGTGAGTTGCTGAGTTTTAAACATACTGGCTGATGCTAGCTCACCTAGCACCACTAAGCTAGCTAATGTTACAGCCAAGCATCAACCTCCAGCTCTTAGAATTGTGGCCTATGCTGAAGTATGAAAAACTTCAGTTTCTTTAAAAGGCCACTTGAGGTTGGTTGCAAAAGTCAATTCCCATAAGAAATCACGTCTAAATGCCCAACTTTACGGCTGAGATAAACATGTTTACAACCTGGTAAAAAAATAAAATAGTTTTGGTCTGTACCAAACTGACCTTTCGTGACAACTGTATGGGGATGAATTTGTATATAACTCAATTGTTTGAATCATATTAAGGCTTTAAGCTAAGCATAATTGCTCACAAAAAGTTCTGTGGATTATCTTAAGTAACCTGGTCATGATTAATGAAAAGAGCTTATGAGTTTTTCAAATAATTTTTTTTTTTGGTGCTTTGAGCATCACACGCCCAGTGCCACTAGTTCCTTTTTATTCATGAGAAGGCAGAAAGCTCTACGACTGATATCTCCAAAACTCAGCAGCTTTTGATTTTGGGGTGAAATGGCCCTTTAACTTTGGTGAATAACTGCTATTAAATTCTAATATAATATAAGTGTGCCTTTCAAGAGTAACAACATTAGCTTCCACTGCATCAAAGATGAGCAGCTTCAGATCAAGTCTAACCCTGTATGTCGACATGTTTTTACCTGTGTAGACACTTTGTAGGCCATGTAGGCGTTCATCCCGTCCCCTGAAAAAAAAATGTATTATTTTTTTAATCAATGTCAATAGAAATTGCTAGAAATACTTAATTATATCTCAATCTGTTATGCCAGTTACCTTTAAGCCACTTTATCACTAATCTCCCTTCTTGGTCCCTTTGTCTTTTTCAAAGGTTATAAAATATGAAGCTCTTCAGAATAACCTTTACATGCTTAACATTTACACTACACACAACAATTAGCAACCTAATTGCATTGAACAAAATAAACCTGGGTACATTATTCATACAAAACAGAATAAAACAAATACTAAGACTTACCTATTTTTTCAGGGTCTTTGACAGAAACACAGATCTCAAATTTGTCTTCCAACTCTTCTTCCTCTTCTTCTTCCAACTGAAACAAAAATTGAACAGAAAGGGAAAAAAAAAAAATTTTTCATGGGGAAATTTGAACAGTTTAATTAATTTGGAAACATTTGTTCACGTAAGACGTTTAAAAAATACAAAATAAAACGAGAAATTGTGATGTTGATGTTGCAGTAACACTGAGATTTCACTCTGCAATTAGATATGTGTGTACCTCCTCCAGGGCAGCAGGCTGTGGCTTGGTCAGGCTCGCAGCTCCTGACAAAGAGGGGGCGGACGCAGACGGTTTTGCTGCAGCCTCCTTCTTTCTCTGGTCCTGCGGACTGTCGAGAGAAAGCTCCACAGTGGCTTCTGTTCAAGAGGAAAAAACAGATTGACGTCATTAAATGCTGAATGGAAATGTGTAGAAAGACATCATTATTTACTTTATATCCTGGACTGTCCTGGCGCTGTTATAAGTCTGTGTAAGTTTAATGTATTTTCATTAGCTGTCAATGCAAGAGAAAGTCTTACACATCATATAATAAGAGCTGCAATTATCAATCCATTAGTTGTATATGACCACATTAATCAACAACTTTAATGATCAATTAATCGGTTCTAGTTATTTTTAATGGAGAAAATAATTCACTGATACCAGCCATAAATGTGGGCTAAAACACTAGAGAATACTGGACAAAAGCAGAGATAAAATGGAGTCAATGGAATATTTTAGACAAAAAAAAGAGAATGCTGAGGATAATATGAAGACATCATCTTGGGATTGGTTGACATTTTCTCACATTTCTCACATTTCATAGACCGAACAACAAATTTAATGCAGAAAAAAAAGTCGAGAATGAAGATAATCATTAGTTGTAGCACAAAATATTATTTGTCAAAATTTGCAAATTTACAGGTTCTGAATGCAAACAAAGAAACAATTAACAAATAAAGCTTTTTTATTTCTATCAATAAACAGGTATGTGATTTTTATATTGGTTTCATTCTAGTTGTATTTATCCAGATGTCATTTATTCTGTAACCGTTATATGAGAACATGTTGCACTTTTTTTTTCCTCAGGGCTAATTTTGGATTTAGTGTCTTGCTCAAGGACATTGCCATGTGATAGAAGACTACTCTGTGATTAATGGCCAACCTGTTCAACCTTCTGAGTTGCAGCCTTTTCTGTGCACAAGTGCTGGACTACTGCATAGAAGCAACCTATGGATTTAATTGTATTGGGCAATTTGTTTCTATAGATCTGACAAATATAAACACCTAAGTTCCTGCACAGACATTGAAACTGAATAAATAGTGCCTGTCTTTTTTTTTTTTTGCTTTACGCCCCCAATACAGCTCACCTACAAGAGAACCAGTGCTCATAAACTGAAGTCACAAGTGCCTCATTTACAGGAGAGAGTTTGAGTGACCCGTCTTCTGGGAATAATGACAAATTCTTGCTGAAAGGGGAAGTAGAAACAAATTCAATTCCCATCTAGTAATGTGACTCTTGCTTTTGTAGTAATTCATCCTTTCTGTTGTTTCAGTTAAAAGGGGAACTCCTGTGTTTGTACACATAAAAGTCTACTGACAGGAGTACTTCTGCATATTCAAATAAACAGTTGAATTAAGCTTCAAGCGGCCCCAGAGGGAGCTGTGTGAAAGTGAAAGTTGGGGTCAGTTGGAGCTAAAGCCTACAAGATTGAAGATGGAAAAAAAAATAAAAAATCTGGAGGAGTTAGAAAGAAATGAGCTTACCAGCCCTTTGAGGCTCACTTCTCATCTCTGATTGAGGCTAAGCTTGAGGCTTCATTAGCTTTGGAGTAGCAATGTGGGTAATTCAGGGGCCAGGACAGAAGAACATGTGGACTAAGAAACATGACATTCCTGTTCATGTTGTCGTAGAACGGCAATGCTAAAATCAGTGGAGTATTTTTTTAAGAACAGAAATGGGGCATCATTGGTTTCAGACATTGACCATGAAATGAATCTGTAGCTTGAGTCTGGTCGTTAACCATTGTTATCCTCAGTCTGTCTCCACTCATTTCCTGGCAACAATCTAATATCCACTTCTAATAACTGCAAACATACCTTCAAAAAATAAACACTGGGAAAAAGAACACGTGGAAATGCCCTGATATGACCATCTGGTCTTTTTAAGATTGTAGCTGGTTCAAGTAATATATGTCCTTTCAATAAATGTCTTATTGAAACTACACAGAAACCAACACTTGAATCCCAGAGTGCAGTATTGGAGGCACACTTTGTCTTTAAATGTTCATCAATGATCCCCTTCAAAACCCAAATCCTAAAATCTTGAAAGGTAGAAAAACAATGGACCTACCAGCAAATATATCCGTCTCCTCTTCAGAGTGGACTCCATTAGTCTTGGTGTTGACAGTGCTGGTGCTTTTGACGCTGGGCACTGATGTGATGGCTTCTTCAGTGAAGATATCAGCAGGTTCTGCAGGATTACTGTCTTGCAGAGGTCCACCTATGTTGCTACTAACCCCAGCAGCTTTGGTCATGACAGACTTTTCCTTCTGCTCCTTGCTGATGGTTTTCTTTGTGGTGGCACCCAGTGGCTCCCCGAACAGATCCTCATCGGGCTCACCGAAGAGGCTTTTCTGTGGCTGCTTGGTAGATTTATTCTGCCGTGGTTCTGTGAACAAGTCACTTCCCTCATCTTCGAACAGATCAACTGTTGCCTGGCTGGGTTTTTTGGCATCAGCAGCTGGTGGAGCGTCACCGAGGAGATCAACCAAAGGGTCGACAATTTTGTCAATGACAGGTGGCTTTTGTGTGTTACTGGCTGGCATATCAGCAAAGAGGTCGTTCACTGGAGCAATGGAAGTTTCTTTTGCTGCCTGTTCAGCATTTTCTCCTGTTTCCCCATCACCAGGTGGATCTGTAGCCCCACTGGTCACTTCACTTTTATCTGTTGATGGTTCGACAGTAACATCTGCAATCGCAACTTCCTCTTCTGGTGCTTGAGTTTCACTTCTGATTATGTCAACAAAATCATCTGAGGGTTCATCTAAAGGGATTTCTGTTGGTTCATCGAGAGAGATTTCAGTTGAGTCTTTTGCTGCGTCTGCAACGGCAATTTCAGCTGCGACTGAGTCATCAGGAGAGTCGGTTATGTTGTTCGTTAGATCGACAAAATCATCAGAGGGTTCACTAACAACTTCACTCGCTGGTTTGCTTTCTGTTGGGCTGCTGACAGGCTCAATTAACGGAGCATCCATGATTTCAGTGGGAAGATTCATTAAAACATCATTGGGTTCATTGGCAGGTGGCAGTGTGGCATTCATTTCGGTCAGTGGAGGGTCGCTCTGTAGATGAGGGGAAAAAGGCAAAAAAGAGAGATGTTTTTAGGTATTTGAATGACACTGTAACAAACAATTTATCAATTTCTTTTTGGATGAATCATCAGGACAAAAAGATGTCTTGATTTGTAATAAAAATTGAATTGAGAGAAGGTGTGAATCTTCACATGTGAGAAAGCAATTGAATTAATATCTTGGGATTTTACTTGGAAAGGATCAATTTATTTATTTTTTGTAAACTGATGACTGGGTTAATCAGCTAATGCTTGTGGTTTGCCCCATACAGCTTGTCCAGTGCCATCCAAATCTACACAAGCCATGAGATCCCAAACTGATTTGAAACAACATAATTTACATCACTTTTAAAGCTGAAATCTTCACTGCAACTATAGCGCACACTGTGTAAACTTGATGCACGTTTGAGTTTGACTAAATAACATCTTCTCAGGTCAATTTGGGACTTTCCCAGTCGGAAATATGTTTTTTGTAATTATTCCGACCCCACATGAATGCGCTATTATTAACCCAAACAGACAAAGTGGAAAAACAGTTGTGCATATTTGATAGCTCAAGAAATGTTTTGTGGACTATGAAACTATGACTGACTTTTAAATCGAAATGAGGATGGGTAGATAATTAGTTCATTTTTGGGTGAAGTTGTCCTTTAAGAATTAAACATTATCCCACGCATCATTTTCCGCACTATAAAAAAGGATCATATTTGTGAATATTAGGGGTAGAGCCATTATCGATCTGGCTGATTATCTAGGCCAATATTAGTTAATATTATTATTAAATATAGTTTTTTGTGGCTGATTGCCGTTAAATGAATACATTTAAAAATGTACTACTTTGGCTCTGATACAGCATCTTTTCTCTGTTTGTGGTCACCACTCGTCCTCAATACTATCTGATGTCCTGAGTAACAGCCAAATTTCACTGAATAATCTGAATTTGCCAAGTAAATATTAGTTATAGTTATCAAATATCGGGTGGCTGTAGCTCAGCGGGTAGAGCAGGTCGACTACTGATGGGAAGGTCGCTGGTTTGAATCCCGACTCCCCTGGGGCGGAACTGAGCTGCATGTCGAAGTATCCTTGGGCAAGATACTGAGTTATCAAATATATAAAGTGGAGTTAAAGTTTCAAATAGCAGAAAAAGGAAAGTAGTTGGTTACACTTCATCGGTGACTATTCTCAACTTTGAGAATAAGATTTTGTATTTTTCCTGTAAATGTATATTGGTCCCAATTATCGGCATCAGCCCTGAACATACATCGGTCGACTATTAGTACATATTAAACAACAAGTGAATGGATACTGACATATATTGGTCGGACTCTAATTACGAGGTGTAATATTTACTCCACCCTCGCTTAAGAAAACATTACAAACACCTCTCACATAATAAACTGGCGGCAGAGTGTGTAAATTGAATGTACTGGATAATTATCATGTTGAGTAATACTAAGTAAACAGTTTCTTTACTGCATGAGGTAACTATGATTCCACAAGTGACCACTTCCTGGTCCATCTCCAAGCATTACTTCAGCTACAGTCAGGCTCTGTTAAACGTAACATCCACAATGCTGAGTAAGGTTTTCCATGCAGCAGAGAGGGCAGCGCTCAAAAATCAAAGACAGCAACTTTCCAATCTCTCCTCTGAACTTTGACTGGGGGGGAAAACATCCGGGTTCTGCCCATGTGACCACAGCTCACTCACATGACAGGAGGCTGCTGGTGCCAGCTTTTTCACCCCCATTAAGCAAAGATTGTGGCTTTTAAAACGCTGAATCAAAAAGAATAACAGATATAAGGTAGATGTCCACTTTCACAGTCAACCTCACTCTCTGCAGGTTAGACTTGCTTCACCTGTGCATGGCCTAAAAAGTCTGCACACCCAAATTCTTGCTTGAGATTCCTCCAGATTAGTGCAAGTTAACCAGGAAGAGTTTAACAAAACATCCACATTTCATTAACCACATAGGAAGCATATCAGATGCATTGTGTGTCGACTGATTTCCTGATCAAATCTCAGCTAGACAGTACTCCCTGTTGCAACTTTTCCGGAAGAAATCAATGGCATCATGGATATTTGCAACAGTGTCAACACAAGCTATTTAAGGCCACCAGCGGTGATAGGTGGGTACGGTGAGGACAGATTTTTCGCCATCTAAACGCTCGCAATGCTTTGATAAATCAAGTTAAAATTAATGCTCCAAGTCTGACATTATCTGACATGACAGCTGCTTGTGTCGACAGTATTTTCCGGGAGTTTCCTCCACGCTAATAGAAGCTAAATGTTGCTCAACACCTCTGCAAAACTTTTGCTAAATTAGCTTTCCTCGCTGATGTTAGCTAACTAGTCCCTTCTTTGACAGTTAGTGTCAGTTAGCCGCAGCGGAGGCGTCTTAGCTCGCCTGAGATTAACGTTAACCTCATTCAGACATACTGCGCTCATGAAGAGGTCCTCCCCGTCGTCTTCATCACTGTCTCGGCCTCCGACTTCTTCGGTGTCCAGCACATCTTGGTCCTCGGAGTCGGGGAACGGAGGAGGACTGCGCTCCGAGCTGGTCGCCATCTTCAATCTTTTTTAAAAACACAAGGGGAGGCAACGTCAACTGCTCCCCGCCGCTCGCACCGCACAGACGGACCAGACGTGTCTCCTTTAGCTGCTGCTAACGTTACCTCCGCGGCTCATGTGAGGCTTGAAGCTCGGCTACACTCTGTGGTGGCGGTAGTTCCTACAACCAGAGTCAACAGACTGAGTGACTGAGTGAGTGACTGCCTGCAGGAGAGGGTGAGGACGTACGAGCCGCCGCTGTCTTTTTACTTCCTGGTCCTCCTTCTTGTCAGGTTAGCTTCAGTGTGTTAGCTAGCAAGCGGGTGCTGCGGTCATGAGACAGATGCAGCGGCGGGGGCAGTGATATGAACCTGGACAGGGCTGCAGCAGAGTAGTTACTGTGGCTCTGTGTCCATATTAGACACGTCCGACTGTGGAGATGACTCGTCACGTGCATACCGGAGACACGGAGTCGCGAGAGCCGCTCCTCACCGCTGACTACCTGGAGACGCACGAGCCGGACTCAGATGAAGGTAACGTTAGAGAGCTGTGCACCTCGGGCACACCTGTACTGTAAGGCAGTGTTTCCATTTTTTGAGGCTACTTTTCACTTTACTAAACACACAGTGAGCTAAAGAATACACCTCAATAGTCTGCACGTTATTTGGATACAGTGGTGGAACGTAAACGAGTGCATTTACTCAAGCACTGTGCAGTTTTCGAGGTGCTGGAACTTTAACTTAAGTATTTCCCGTCACGTCTGTTAACATCCCACCACTGTAGATAAACGAGGCGAGGACGACCGGGTGGTGTTCTGCAGATTGCCATATGTCTGTTCTCGCAAACAAAAGTTGCCTAAAATGGAAATACTCACATAAAGTTCACGTACGTTTTTAAATTATACTGAAGTACAGCACTTGAGAAAATGCACTTAGTTACATGCCATCACTATAGCCAACTATGGTGATGACAACTGGGGTGTTTTCTGTAGCTCGTTGTCTGTTAAGTAAACTGAAAAGTTACCCAAAAATTACTTATGTATTAATAATGTATGTATGTATTTATTTATGTATGTATGTATATTTACTATTTAGCTAGAGTACATTTACACAGGTACTGTACTTGAATACAGTTTTGAGGTACTTCTACTTTGCTTGAGTATTTCCATGTTATGCATCTCATTAGTTTATAAAACAGACGCACATCAAGTTACAGAATACACTTCAGATGTCCTCACCTCGTGTAGCTACAGTGATGGAATGTAATGAAGTACATTTATTCAGTTACTGTATTTAAGTACAGTTTAGAGTTTTTTTAAGAAGTTGTTCCTTACCCGAGTTTCTCCATTTTTGTCCTGTTTAGTTTACTAAACAGACATGACAAGCTTAAAAGAATACTCTTCAATCATCCTCACCTTGTTTAGCTTCACTGATAGGATGTAACTGGGATACATTTTCTCAAGTGCTGTACTTAAGTGTAATTTTGAGGTATGTGAATGTGAGTATCTCAATTTTCAGCTACTTTATACTTCCACTCGCTTACATTTTGGATGCAAATATTGTACTTTATACTGGAATAAATTGATTGTGTAACTTTGTTCTTGGACTTATTAAACTGTGATGGTATCACTCTGTTTTCTAAGGTTTTACAGACCGAAAAATTATAATCAGCAGATTAATTGATTAACAATTAGAAAAGCATTGGGAGTTGCAGACCTAGACTTAATCAAGTGGTTTTCTCAGTTAATTGTGTTTTTTGTGCTTCTTTTAAGGTGAAATTATTTTCGAGAGGAGGGCCTCAAACATCACACGTGATGCCGCCGCGGGTGCACAGAGAAGACTAACTTATGAGGAGGCAGTGGAGGAAGCAGGTACGTTTTTGCTGTTTGTGTAATTTTTGTTTCAAGGGAAAAAAAACAAAAACAGAGAGCCAGTTTGGAGAAATCTGATATCATTCCATTCAACCTATTGGCTAATAAAACTGAAGATGGTTGCTTCAGCTGAATAATGCCTCATCTACACGCTCCAAAAATAATCTGGTTTTTTTTTTCATATTCTATTAAAATGAAGCTTTATAGAAGCACAGTGTTATAAAATAGATACATAGATGACAATATAACAGAAAAAAAAATAGAATTTCATTATTGTGAAAGAATTCGGCCACATTCATTGTCTGAAATAGGTCAACAAAGACACCAGCCAGGTGATTCTCTAACAGATAACGCCTCTCTTTGTCTGTCCGCTGTTTGTTCTGCTTTTGCTCCCAGGGTTTGGTTTGTTCCACTGGCTGCTGTTGGTGGTGTGTGGCTGGGCCAATGCCAGCGACGCTGTGGAGATCCTGTGTGTGTCTTTTCTCCTGCCAACAGCACGCTGCGATCTATCGTTGAGCTCTTCAGACATGGGCCTGCTGACTGCCAGTATTTTCCTCGGTGAATAACAATCATTGAAAAAAAAAAATCAGCTTTTGACATTTCAGAGCAGAAGCTCAATGAGAAACGACTGAACCTACTGTGCAACAAACAAACGGGTATATTATCGTCTTGTTACTGTCATTTTCTGTTTTTCTAGGAATGATGGTGGGCGGCTATCTGTGGGGCTACTTGGCTGACCAGAGGGGGCGTCGCAGGGTCTTGGTGGTCTCCCTGACTATCAACGGGGTGTTTGGAGGTCTGGCCAGCTTGGCTCCGTGGTTCTGGCTCTTCCTGCTGATGAGGTTCATCAGCGGCATCGGGTGAGCATATTTTTACAATTTCTGTCATTTCGCTGACAGACTTACACTGACTTAAGTACACAAAAACCAGCCGGCCATAGATTTTATCCCTACATCACGCAGATTTTGCTTCATTTTGGGAAAAAGAAAATCACAAAAATGGTTTAAATCACTTTAGTTGTGTGTTGACATTATGTCAGATATATCTATTTATTGTCTTGTGGAGATATCCACTGAAGTTTGCATGCTAACCGGTTAGCCCCTGCCCTGAGAACCTCTTTCTCCCAGAGGTCCAAAACTCCTGTGCTATCAGTGTACGCACCAACGCTCACCTGGTAGTCTGGCTAGCTGCATGGCTAACCGAGCTGACAAGCTAATAGAAGCTACAGACATGGCTGCATAAAAAATATACAGTTTGCTGCAGTTAGCAGTTGTTCTGGTGATACGCTGCACCTTTTTGTTGGTCATATCAATTCTTGCGTATTGTACCTTTTACTCACATTGTCCACTAGGGATTTCTTCTCCTAAGTCGTGGACAGCTCAAGACTAAAAGCTGTTTTCTCTTCCTCTGCAGGGTCGGCGGGTCGATCCCTGTGATCTTCTCCTACTTCTCAGAGTTCATGCCCCGTCTGAGGAGAGGTGCGATGATCAGCGCTCTGGCCACCTTCTGGATGGCAGGAAACATTCTGGCTGCAGGTGGGAAGACACATGACTCCTGTTAATAAAAAAATATATATATCAGCTTTGCAGGTAAAAAAAAAAAAAGAAAACATAATATCCTAATGTCAGAAGTGCGGCAACCACAGGCTTTATGAAAATCACCAGTTAAATGCGCTGGCATTAAGTGTATTATTCTGCGTGTTAGCATGATTTAGCTTGTTAAAGTTGGCATGCTAATATGTAGCTAAAACTGCTGAATTTCCTTGTCAGACACTATCAAAATAAGACAAAAAGCACATAAATTAAAATTAAAAAAATCACTCCACGTGTTCATTGATGAGCGACTGTCTGTGCGTTTCTGTTTGCAGGTCTGGCCTGGATGGTTATTCCAAGAACTTCGTTACATTTCTCTCTGGGCTCTCTAAACTTTCAGAGCTGGAGACTGTTTGTGATGCTCTGCTCTGTCCCCAGCCTCACCTCGGCCCTCATCTTCAAACTGCTCATGCCTGAAAGCCCCAAGTTCCTCATGGAGGTATGTAAAAGCCAGACTTGCGCTCGTGTTTGAAGGCTGATTGTTAATTTTTTCAAACTGCCTTTGAGATTTTTGTCTTTGTCTTTGTCAGGCTGCCCGAGAGAAAGAGGCGATCCATGTCTTTAAAGTGATGTTTGAGCTGAACATGTGGGGAAAAGGAAAAGATTTTCCGGTATGATTCTTTGTCGTAGCTTGGTGTTCACAATTTAGATGCTTAATTAGACATAAAACACAGTGAAGTGGTGACAATGATAGCAATATGAATGACAAATAATAAAACAGCAAATGAAATGAAGAAATTGAACCCAAGATAAACAAAGACAACCAGCACAATGCAAAGACAAGAAAGAGATGAACATGAAGAAACAGAGAAAGTGCAAAATGTGAAATCAGTCTGGATGTCATGAAACATACAAATAATTTGAATGTGGTTTGTTCAAGTTCTCTAAACAATTCCTTCTTTCTTTCAATCTTAAGTATAATGATCTATATTAAGTGTAACGACTCTCATGTTTAACTTTTTATTTCAAGAAATTTAGTCTGTGTACAAGCTCCAAGCCAAGAGGGAAACCTGAGGAGACCAGAACTCGGGGTTCCCAAAGAGGGAGACTCGCCAATATTTTGAAAAAGGTAAATGTCTCAAAGCCTGTCGAAGTTCTGACGGGACATCAGCCGGGATGAAGCAAGATATAGTAAACATTAACCAGTATTGGCGATTTATTTGTCGTCTTTGGAGAAAGTTCCTAGACTCTTGTTGCGCTCAGAGAAACTTTCTAAACTTTGTGAAGTGCCGTCTTCTGCAATTTTGTCCGTCTTGTGAATTATACATGGTGATATTATTTAATGTGTGTAAAAAACATTGTGTCCGTTTGGCATAAAGCACCTGAAATTCTTTAAAGTGGCAGTTACTGTGTTATATTTAAGCATGTTCTCACATTAATTGATATGTTTTTGATTATGAGTTATCCTATTATTGTTGCTAATTTAAATGATCTGTTTTATGTAACTGTATATTACTTCTGTGGTTTTGCTTGCAGGGCTTGGTGCCAATCAAACAGATGTTTAAAGGTCCACTCAGATCCAGAAGCCTCGTTCTGCTCGTCATCTTCTACTGCATCTCCTTCGGGTGAGAAATCCAATGCGAAGGCCCACATACAGATTTTATTCTCTAATTGTGTGTAAGTTCAGTGCTCTGACATCGCTGATGTGTGCATGAGGCAGCGACAGATAAACATTTTATCTTCAACAACCAGAAATCCTGTTTCTTAACTGAAAACAACTGCTGGAAATAATTTTTTTTATCCCTAACAACTTGTCTCTTTTTATCATACTAATGCAGTCTCAGTGTAGGACTTAGGCACATAGGTTCAGTTTTACATCCATTTTTGCTTTTTATGTAAATGTTTTAATGTGTCTGTGTGTGTGTGTGCGTGTGTGTGTGCATGTGTGTGTAGTTACTACGGGCTGTGGATGTGGTTCCCCGAGCTGTTTGAGAGAATGGAGAGCGGCGGCGGCTCGCCCTGTGCCAACGTGTCCCTGCCATCTGCGCTCCACAACCAAAGCTGCTACCCGGTCAAGACAGCAGGTCTGTCGCTGTGACGGAAAATAATGAATTCGTCTGATTTTCTTTTCTTTTTCACTTTTGCCTCCAGTCAGTAAAGACAGAACTAAACTAGAGCCACAGATGTTTAGCTCATTGACAGATGAAGATATGTTTGAAAATCAAGTTGAATTGAAGAATCGTTATTATGCACCTGAGTGCAATTATATTCCCTTGTAAAATTATGAAATTACACTTAATGAGTTGCAATGTGTTTACAAATCTATACAAATAGATTACAATTCAGATTTTAGGAAGAAAAATCAATAATAGATTGATAATAATTAAAATTGAGCTCTTCTTTCTTTTCCCCCTATAATTACATCATTCTATTTAAGACCTGTAAAATGCAGCATTACTGATGGTGTCCGACCGAACTGCATGATGGGATAGGCTCCAGCCCACGAACACCCAGTACAGAAGACTTTTTATCTTCCTGTCCTCACTCAGCTCCCCTGTTGTGTTCCTCATTGACAGTGTATATGGAGGGCTTCGTCATTGCTGCGTCAAACTTACCAGGAAACATCTTCACCATTCTGATGATGGACAGCACCGGAGGAAAAGCTCTACTGTGTGAGTCAGATGAATGTGGATCTATAAAACAAGCCACTTTCACACCCTAAATCCTTAAGTGACATCTCACCTCTTTGTTGCGTCTCCAGCCGGCAGCCTGCTGTTGTCCAGTCTGACCGTCTTCCTCATCTACGTGATCCAGACCAAAGTCCAGAGTCTGGTCCTGTCGTGTGTCTTCAGCGGCGTGTCGGTGATCACCTGGAACGCCCTGGACGTGGTGGGAACGGAGCTCTACCCAACACAGCTACGGTACATTTTTAAAACTCCGCTGAAGTTCAGCAAAATCTATTAAACTGACTGTAGACTGGTGGTTAGATTTCTCTGCTAAATTTGGTCATTTGAACACTTAGATACTTAGAATAATTTCTTTCCAATCTGAGGATTACACACAAACGGGCCCTGTAATAAATCTGTGCGATGACGAAGGAAAAAACTGATGATGTCTCTGCACTGTTTTTATTTTCCTTTCTCATTTTTTCCTTATAAGTCCTTGATACTTTTACCTCAGCAGACCACCAGAAGCCGATTAAATTAGTGAACGTACAGCTTGTGTGTTGAGCAGGATGTAAACTGTGATAAGGCGTCACACAAGCCAAAAAGCCAAAAAAGGTTTGGATCCACTGTTAAAGGCCAAAATGTCCTTGTGTTTGGTACTTATAGCAGGGCGTCTGCGGGTCCTTAAGTGTCTTAAGATAATTTTTAGAAAGATGTATATAAACATAAATAACATGCAACATTTTTGCATTAAGATATTAAAAAAACGACGAGACCTCCATTTTAGATTTTGTTGCGTTGTGGACTTTTGTTATTCCCAAATTTCTGACCACACGTCACACGGTTTAAACTTAAATACTTTACCTCGACCCTGCATCATTCTGCCCGAGTCATTTTCAATAGATTTTCATCAGCAGTTATTGTTCTAACAGCCAACTCCAATGATCTCACATGACCGATGTCTTCTGTGTTTGATTTGATTGAGGGACAGTGGCAGAAAATAAATATTGTTCATTTAAGTCATAAAATAGTTTTAAATTTGAACTTGTGAGTTCTTAATTGCCAGAAGCATCTGTTTGAATTCATCTTTTTTATTGTTACAAATCTGAGTCACATAATATTGTTTTTTTGGTTTGTTTTTTACTTACAAATTTCCCACATCTACAGCAGATCTCTGAATATACCACTATATTTATACTTCTTTATAGTTACTTGTGATTCTTGAATAAGAAAAAGAGGAAATGAATACGAAAAGGTCTTAAAAATACTGAATATAAGTATCTGACGCCTGTGTAGTCCTTCCTGCCCTCATCTTTTATGTTCGTGCTAGTGATGAAGTCGCCTCCTTTTCTTTACTTTTTTCTTTCCTCAGCCTCGATTAACATCAGTGGGCAGGGACAGGTAGAAAGTTCATATGATTCAGTTTGGTCAGCAATCATATGTTACTCTCACAGTTCTAGAGAAAGCGTGAGGTTATGTTTCTGCTTCTCACGCGTCCTGCTGCCTCTCCTCTTCTGTCAGGTCCTCTGCCCTCGGTTTCTTCACAGGCGTCGGCCGAGTGGCAGCGATCACGGGTAACGTCGTCTTCGGAAAGTTGGTGGACACGAACTGCGCCGTGCCGGTCCTGACGGTGTCGGCTCTGCTGCTGACGGGGGGACTGGTGGCCCTTCTGCTTCCACAAACCAAACAGACGGAGCTCACCTAGTGACTCTACATCACTTCATGTTAGATTCCTAAATTATTAGAAAACATACTTTAATGTCTTTATGGAAGCAGACGGGAGGATCGCTGCCTTTATAGCTCCCGTTTCTGCTCCCGGAGGATGTTTGAATCCTGTGCCTTCTGTCGTCTCTCTGTGCCTTTTTTACGGTGCCTCGTTTTCAATGCCAACAGTATAGAAAATATGTCAGAAGACAGATGGCGTCTCAGCACCTTTCAAGGATTGTTATTCAGGAAAGTGAGCGCGAAGGAAAATAAATGCAGTTGTAGCAGTGTGTACATTGTGAGCTTGTGAGGAAAATATCCTTCAGAGCCGTCAAGGACGCCTTTTAAAAAGTTTATCTCGAAAGCCAACAAAAATCTTTTCTGCTCAGTCAAATAAGTAGAACATGCTGTTGAGTTTGTGGACAATAATCAGTGATTTGAGAGGCTGATGTGGCGCCTCATTAACAGAAGCGTCCTTGATTCTGTCATCATGAACACGGACGGGTCACGAAGGATGTTTCAGGCTTTTTTATTTTGCATTTCTCTGACTTAAGATATACTACATTCCACATCATTGCTACAGGATCTGTTTACTTTGTAGTTTACCAAGTAAAAGCCTTCGTAATATATTAGCAAATGCCTGTATAAAAAAAGTGTATATGTAAATGCATGTGTACATCTATGCAACGCAGGATAATTTTCACTGTGAAAGTGTCATTCTTTATCAGGGCTGCAATGATTGTTTTGATTATCAATTAATCTGCAGGTTGTTTTCATGAATAGCTGATGAATCATTTACCAAATTAAAAGTGACCTCTTCTTATTGCGTCTCATGTCCAACTAACATTCCGAAAAAAAGGCTCTAGTTTTAATATCATAAATGTCAAAGGAAAGGAGAAAATCCTCACATAAATCAAAAAATGTAAGATTAGGGGAGCTTTCTTTTGTTGCAGTGTGGTCATGTTAGACCTTAAAACAAACTGTAATGCATTTCAGTTTGTTTTAAGGTCAATCATGACCACACTGTGACAATAAGTGTATTTAACTCATTTAATGAGTGCCTTGAGAATGACAGTTTCTGTGATGTTTGTGGTGAAATCCTTGCATTTAATAAGCTTTAACCTGCAGATTGACATTATTTTAATTGGAAAAATGATCAAAATAGTTTGCAACTTCTGTCTTTTGATCAACTAATTTATTAATAAACTAATTGTTGTTACTTGATTTTTCCTGTACAAACGAGTACAGCTACAGTTCATTCCTTTAGAAGACCAAAGATTTCAAACTTCAGATGACAATCACTACAATCCTGAACAAGAACAGATGAACCTCACATCTGTGAGTCTATAAAACTTTATGTTTTAACACACATTTCAAAACATCTTGTGACCACATTTTTTTTTAATAAACTTTATAATGACAGCTGTGTGTGTTTTGGTGTTGTATCATATCAGGTTTTACTGCAGACCAGATAATAAAAGTACAACACTTCAAATAAAGAGGAAGGAAGGATGAAAAAGTCCTGCACTCAGTGTCTTAAATTAAATGGTGCATTATTAGTAAATCATACTAGAAAGTATCGAGAGGAAAAGTACATGTGTATGTAAAAGTAAATTATCCTCTGTGGCTGATAAGAAATGACATCATTAGACTGTGAATGTGTAAGTAGAGAAATCTTGATCCTCAATCCTCAGTGAAAAATCACAAATGTGTGTAATCATGTGCCGGATTTTATGTTTTCTTCATGTAAGTTCTGAATCTGAAGACTACAGCTGTCAAATAAAATGTAGTAAGACGTACAGTAATTCCCTCGGAAATGTCTGAGGTTGAAGGGAAAAATGAAAAAAAAACTCGAGTAAGGTAGTTCCTCAAAACTCGCAGAAAATGAGGATGTCCCCTGAAATGTTTTCATTTTTCAAGAAGGCATTCCGGTAATTGTCCTCTATATATTACAACATCTTCCTCTTTTCCATCGTTACTCAAACTGCCAGTCATTTGAGCTCTTCTTGTGTTCGCTTTTCCTCCACTATCAGTGGTTTGTCACTGTTTTTCAGGCCACACGACAGATAAGAGATAAAAATGTGTCTAATTTTCATTTGTATAAAAAATAAACTTGTAATGCTGCTTGCTGAATGTTAGCTGAGAAGCTAATGTAAGGACAGGGTAATATTAGCTTAAAACATCTACCCACACTTTATTATTATTATAGGCTCCAATTTTTGTAGAGGTTAAAAAAATAAAATATAACGTGTTAATTAGTAATATTAAGAGGCGCTGGAAGATAGAAACAAGCCAGCTGTTTAAATGTTTGTGGCCTTAATGCAAAGACAGTAAAACAGCTTGCCTGGTGTTTTGGTTTTCTTCAGCACCAGTGGTTGGTCATTGTTTGTGAAGTCATGAGACCGAAGACGCATGGAAATGTATCTGTAATTTTTATTTGTATAATAAATAAACTTGTAATACTTCAGGATCACATTTCACAAACACACACAGAGTATGATAAACCATACTTTGGATATCTGAAAGCAAAACAATTTGCCAGACATGTCTTATGATTTGGAGAGTAATTTTAGCCAGCTGTGTCATTCTCAGTAGATGTTTACATTAAAAGTAGAATTTCTCATTCTTTACATTCTTCATCATGACTCTGCTGCAATGAATGGACATTTCAGGTGTGAGTGCTTCAAAAGGTAAACAATGCAAAAAGGCCAAAATAAAACCGTCCACTGCCGCTCGGTTTCCTACGATGATGGCTGAAGTTTGACTGTACGCCTTTGGTGAAACTCAGCTGTTACATTTTCCAACAGTATAGAAACAATAAATAATGCGTCAAAGGTAAGAAGCCACAGGACACATGAGGGTTCATAACAAAAGAGAAGCAACAAGACCTCTGACGTGAAATCAAAATATAATAAAAGGCATGAAAACAGTGCTGCCTGACAAATGAGATCAAGACAACACAATATTATCAGAAGCACTATTTCAGTTGTAATCCATAAGTGTTCTTTAAAAAAGAAAATACAATGTCCAACTCAAACTAACTTAATCATCCATTATAACTTCGGGGCAAGATTTCAATTATTAATTGGGAGCAGCTAAAACCTGTCAGTAGCTATTTTGATCATCCAAATCTCTGGTTCCGGCATCTGAAATGTAAATATTTGCTGGTTATATTAATCATCTATAGCATTAAGAAGCTGGAAATCTTGGGTTTTGGAGAAGAAAAACATCTTCTGACATATTACGATGTGTACTGAGTAGTGTATTAAGTACCTTGATTTGTGGATCATTCAATAATGAAAGTAACCGTTAATTGAATATTATGGCAAATGTTCAGTAGATTTGCCAGAAACGTTTGCATTGGAAACTCGAGTGAATTCCCATTTGTTTGAATATTAATTAAGGTTCATTTCTTTTGTCAAATAAAAAATACATTAAAATTAACAGTCTTCAAAGACATGATTTCTTATTTTAAGGTGGACTAATGGTTGTAATGTGCTTCATGATGATTTCAAGTCAAGCATCATTTTGAGTCATTTTTGAGGAACAGGTGATGTTCGCCAGGTCAATCAATATTCAGTGTCATCTCACACAATCACACACACACGCACACACTCAGTCACACCACACCTTACTTACGTATAGCAGGACTGTATTACAGGTTGCAATACATACAATAACATTTATACATCTTCAGGTTTGTTTTAATAAATGCCCCACATACTGTAATGAACATGTGCACTATGAGAGCTAGCCAAATGCTAAAATCGCAGAATTTGAGATGGACATCCGTCTTTATTCCCGGGAATGTTAAGTTATTTATTGTACCAAAATAATTCCGTTATAGGTAGTTGTTGTCTCAGTTGAGCCTTCATGCTACATTCAAGTAATGAGAAATGTCAAATAAGTGGATGAAGATTAACTTTGTATGTGTTGTTAGCAAGGAAATTCATAGCTAGAGTTCATAAACTACTTCTTCTATAATCTACATTTTAAAATAGTTGGAGAGATAATAACTAACAAGCTAAAAATAAAAAATTGGTGTGACAGATTTGTGCAACCACTTAAAGAAGAACTTACTCGGGCACCTTAGCTCTAAAGTTTATGGGTGAAACTCGATCAATTCTCAATTTATTTTCTCTAAATAGCATCAGAGAAAGACATCCTTATGTAAAAACTCTCAACACAAGGTTCACTGTCTTTGTGTCTTTAAAAATGTTAAACCGTATCTGATGGCCTCCCTCTGCAGATGGAGTGTGTGAGTGAGGTCATGTTTTGAGAGGTTTGAGAGTGGATATCATTGAATAGATCACAACATTGGACCTCTTCTCAATCGACTAGTTACGTTTAATCACATTGGAGTTTGGTAACTCCACGTGTTGAGGAAGGCCAGAAGCTTGAAAACATTCATTAAGTGGACCCTGTGCAAAGACAAGATGCACAAATCTATCTTTTATGAGCTGATTACGAATCGGAAATTGGAATCCAATCCATCAAATTGTCTCCTCAAGGAAGGAAAATTCATTGCAAATTAAGTATATTTAGACAATTATGTAATAAACTTTAGAAGGGAGAGAATGATTCTATATCAGATTCAGCATTAGTCATGACTGATTGTCAAAAATATCACGTACAGCTGTGGCATTCAGTGGATACAGAAGTTCTTTCTAACCATAGAAGGCTTTTGAACCAAACAACAAACTGGAATTAAACATTCTGGGAACTTCCTCGCTGCTTACAGGAGAACGGAGGAGATGCTACACGTGTGATGAGTCTTGGACGATATGTGACAGGGGTGTCGGTGTGTGTGAGGGGGCAGGGGCGACAAAGTCGAGCACACGTCACTGCGTCAGAGCCAGGAGGATGTCCTTCACCAGCATTGTGCCGATCACCATTTTCTCACAGTTGACTGTCAGCTGGGCTGCGCCTTCCTCTTTGGACGCCACGGTGACCAACACCAAGCTGCTGCTGCTCACCGTCCTGCCTGCAAACCTGTAGACAGGATGATCAGGAGGAGGAACAGGAGGACTGAAGTCAAAGCAGCAAAGGTCGGAAAAAAAGACGAAGCAGCAGAAATAAAAGGGGATGCACGTGTGTCAATCAGCAAGTTTTTTGTTTCAAATAAAAAATAAAAAAAATATGAAGAACAATCTGACTGGTTTACAGTGACATAAAATAATCACCTACGTATGATAAATGTAAAGAAACGTGCATGAAGCCTTTTTCTAAATGGCCACTCATTTATGTGTGATCTGTTGAAATCTTCTCTAGTTAAGATAAAACATGGACCATGGCTGACCTAATAATGGCACTGAAAATAAACTGAAATGGACAAATGACCAAAATAACTTACTTATCTAATAGTAACATTTTGATTATGTTAAAACTGAAATATTAATTAATATTTGATAAAATATTCAGATCAAATAATTACGTAAGACCCATGATGGTAACGTTTCTTTTGAACTCTGGAATAACTTTTAAACCTTTAAGAAAGTGGTTAAACATCTTTTATCTTCTATCTTGACTACTGTCTTTATATTTTGTCAATAAAACCAAACTAAAACTAAAAATTGTGCCCTCGAGTTACAACATTTGATGTCAACTGGTAAAATGGGGTCACTACAATTGCATTTTAAAATGATACGAAAGATACGAAAGATGATGAAAAATGCAGCCTTTCTGTTCTGCGATGCCTGACGCTGCTGCAGTGATCGGCCAGATGGGGTCAGTATAAAAGCACGTCAAAAAAGGTTCAATAAAGCGAGACAAAGCTGCTCCCCGATCCAGCTATCCTTACATCATTCACCCATTAGCCTACACGGGTTAATTCACCAAATTACAATAACACAATCTGCACAAAACACATCTCAAAACATCTTAATGCAGTTAAGGATTCTTCTTGACATGTTAAGGATGGATTTTAGTCTTTACCACTAGAGGAAATACTACATGTAAGATCTGTAAATAGAAATGGGATCTCTTGCTCAGATTTTGATGAAACTTGATTTTATCAGCATTCAAACACTTTCTGGATCATAACTCACGTAACACCAAAGCAGCAGATTTGGGGCAGCTGATATTTATTTTAATCCCTCTCACCTGCACTCTTTATCTGAACCACACGGCACTCTGCTAAGGTTTGCGGCGGTGGACACCCTCTGGACGATGGTGTGTTCGTTCCGGCACTTCACGTCCAGAGTTAGCTTCTCTGTGATCTCATTCATACCCATCAGCTGACCTGTGGAGGAGTCAGCAGAGCTCTGGTCAAACTGGAGAACTCTAAAAACAATTGGTGCTTATTTTCTCTATCTGAGTAGCAAAAAATGCAAAGCAGTTATTGATAATACAACGATACAGAACAGGGTGCTGCTTGTACAGTATCAGTGTGCTGTTTTATCATTATCTAACAGCTACAAACATATACAGTATTATATACAGATACCGTATATATGGCTAACGTATCTCCTACAGTCCTATAGGACATACAGTGCACCAATTATTCCAAAATACTACTGAAACCTAAAGAGGAATACACTGATGCTTCCCACTGAGCACAGTAGAGGACAGACGCAGTTGTCTTGGTCAATTTGAAGTGGTAAAGTGGAAAATTTGTGCGCCAAGTCCAGTTTAATGCCTCATGAGTTTTCAGTGTGATTTGAAAGTACAACATGTAAATTCTTTAAGTATTAACACTCTTTTGAAAGTGGGTGCTTCCTGCTGAGCATTGATTTGGGAGATGTTGCAGGTCAAAAGACATCAAGAACCTGACTGAAGGTTTGTCACATGTCTTCGTTACAAACACAATCTTGAGTCATTTAAACTCTCCATGCCAGCTCCATGTTACACTTTGTTTTGTCTGCTCTGTTTTTTCCCATAGACGGTATAAAACAAAGCAGACACAGCCACCGTGATGTAACTCATGGTTTGTGGATTTCAGTTTTGAAGCCTCAAGTTTGGGATTTTACTCCATCATCATCTTTTTTGGAGCCAGAAGAAATCTTATTTGGACAAAAGGGTGGAGCTGGAGAGGAGTCAGGGCTGATCTGAGACCACTTAGCATATCCACAAATCTACCCTACCCACCTAGCTTCCCTAATTCAATATACACTAAATAGTAAAGTGTTAAAGTCAGTTAGTAGCTATGCCTCAGTCCTTATTAGAAAGTCCAAGTGGTTGCAACTCAATCGAAAGTGTACCAGAATACTTTATTAATCCCCCGGGGAGAAATTGTTTTGGTTCCAATGCTCCGTGCAAAGTAGAAATAGAAATACAGCATGAATGTGAGCGATAAAGATGAAGATGAAAATAGAAATGAAATATTAAAGTAGAGATTAAAATAAAATAAAGTATAATATCAAAGTAGTCAATAAAATACAAATAAACAATAAAATAGTAAAGTATACAATCTGAAATATATACAGTATACAATGAAATGGTTGTAGCGTTATAAATGAAATGAGAATGAATGGTTATATTGTTTGTACTGTTTTTTAAAAAGCCAAATGAGTCCGATAATCAGAGGGAGGGGTTATAAAGTTTAATGGCCACAGATAAGAATGACTTCCTGTGGCGCTCAGTGGTGCATTCAGGAGCAATTAGTCTCTGGCTGAAGGTGCTGCTCTGTTCGCCCAGAGCGTTGTAGAGAGGGTGAGAGTCGTACTGCAGTATCGCCCGCACCTTCGACAGTACCATGCTATATTCTTGGTATATTTTAACCAATATCATGCTCTAATGAAAAAGATTTGGAACTAGCAACTGACACCATCAACTCATTAAGAAACTGTTGCAGTACTGAGGTCATAAGTCATGTGGGAAGTAGGGTTATTTTCTCATAAGCTTATGTGCAATAAGACTTCTCATTGGAACCAGTTGAGTTGACAGTGACTTGATAGGTAATTCTTCAACAAAAGTCTACCTTTTTAAATGTGAGAAGTGATGTGAATATCTCTAAGCACAACATCATTTGGGGTTTTAGGAATTTTGATGGGCAATTGTCAGCATTTTCTCAATTTTATAGAATTAACCAGTGGTTCTCAGCTTACGGGGACTGTCAACCAGATAAATCTGAGTTTTGAAATTATTGACATGATAGGACAGTAGAAAAACACGTTATCACAACACAAATAAAAAAAATTTTTCTGACTTAATTCTTGTTTGTGAATAATGGTATAAATGTACATATTCAGGCTCAAAGGACACAAAACAATTTTCTAGTCAGGTCAAACTGATTTACAGAACCCAGTTTCATGAATCATACATTTGTTTCAAGGGGTTTTTACAGTTTGTGTAGGATAGAACACTATCGTTGATTCGGATAAGGAAAAAATACTTTATAGAAACCAATGCAACTAAAAAAAACTTCTGTCTTTTGACCTGCAAATCACAAAAAAGCTAACCAGGTTTGAATGTTCAACAAACCATCAGACAAACAAATGCGCTGTGACAACACCTCATATTCCCATCAGTGGTTATCAGCAGTTCAGTGCACATGATCGGGTGCTGCTCTGATGCCTCATGTTATTAATTTTGTGCACATGGTGCTTGAAGAATGAATCAGGATCAGTGGATGAGCATTTCCAGTCATTCCTGTTGCAGCAGAATGTGAGCGGCCTTTATAAGATGCAGGTTAGTACAGGTGAGTCTGTCTGCAGCTACAGACCTGGAGGTGCAGTTAAGTGTTGATTACCAAGGCAGGAGGGGAGGAGGGGGATTCAGCAGGAGGCATTAGAGGAGGGCAGAGGAGGAGGGGAGTGGGAGGTGGGGGAGTCTGTGTGAGGTTGAGGCTGGCTATAAGGCAGGTGGGCACACAAATGGCTGGGAGAAACAAATCTATCAAAGCCAACTTACCTAGATTGTGTAATAGCTTCTCTATTGGGGGACAGTACGGAGAAGGAGGAACCGTGGATATGACACATGTTTAAAGAGTCACTACGCTCAGTGTTAGTCAGGATGGGAAATGAATACCACACAACAGAAACATGCTGCTAACTGTTGTCTGTAGCTGCTCTATCAAACACTGGCTGGAAGTTGGTGTATTTGAAGTGACTAGTACAGTTAGTAAACACTGAAGGATCTGTCATTATACCCACAAGTCCACATTCATGCACCGCTCGGTAGTAAACAGGCAGGTCCCACGTCCAACATGTACCTACACACAGTACACCTGACCAACACTTGATGGGCACATTTCCTAACACATTTCCTTTGAAGAAGTATTCACGGCCCTTCCTGTGGACCTCATGGAACCTTATTTCAGAAAAACATTGCATCGTAGTGAATGGATAAAGACAAGTTTTGAATCCCGCTTGAATTTTGTCATGAATCAAACATATGATCATTGACAAGAAAACTGGAACTTGACGTAATTGAAGCAAAATATCATCTCGTGTTGTGTAAAACTGCTGAGTGAACTACATCATCTCGCTCAACACAGGTCATCAACACTTACATGGCCGCCAACTCGGCACAGTAAAGGTACTAATAAAAGGTGGTATCGCAATAACTCTGGTCATTTTGACAATTACAGTTATGTGAAAGGACAGTTTGTTTGTTCTGTGAGTTGCTAATATACAGGAGCAGCTCTACAATGTTTAAGACCGTTTAACAAGATGACATCACTAACACGACTGTTTCATGACAAACTGTGACTTTCTTGATTTGAAGTTCATGACACAATTCAAATGAGATTGAAAAATTATGTTTCCGTCAGTTCACTACCATGTTTTCCTGAAATAAGGTCCCATGAGGGAAAATGGGAGGGGTGTGACTTCAACTCCCACAACACACCAGTTAAGTACTTTGATCATTCACTTAAAGGGTATTTTACACATTAAAGTGTGTTTAAAGGTCTTGGGGAGCACTACTGCATACATGAGAAAAAAGTAGAGTAAAGGCTTTTGTGGCTACCGAGGAAGCTTCAAAAGTCTGATAAAGTGTCACCAGTGATGTCACTCAGTGGTTAAGTTGCCTTGCAACACACTTTCAAGTGTAAAATGGGTGAAGTTACCCTTTAAAGAAAAGTACCAAATATAAACATTGAATTATACGTCAAGTAAAGATAGTATTCGCTCTCAATTATTGATGAATGAACGTGTTCATCACTTTCATGTTACAGCCGGTAAATTTGGAACTACTTTTAATAACTTTACAGAACCATGTGTGGGTACTGAAACGAACCGGTTGTTAACTGTACGGATGAAACTATTGTGCAGCAAACATTTAAAAGGCAATAAAGGCTCCCATTGAAATAAATAAATCTCATGCAAAACTGTGATTACTCATTTGACTACATACTGAACCCGTAGTTACCAAAAATTATAAAAGAAAACAAACCAAACACTAAATGTTACCCTCATTACAAACACACACAAATAACTGTATCATTGATGTAACCTGTCTTATTACATATAACAGACATAACATTTACTTGAGGGACAGAATCTCAAAATAAATGCTGATGATGAGAAAAGACTGTTGGTTCTGTTGCCTTTTTCTAAAATGATGTTTCCTCCTCAATTGACCTTATTACAGTCCTTTTATCAGTGGGCCTAGCTTATAGTCAGTTACTGAGTGTTTACATCAGACTGTCTTTCGTCAAAAAAAACCCTCAAGAGACTTTTAAACCTGACCAAAGTCTGAATTACCTAAACAAACCCTGACACTCCCAATACCTGTTCAGGATTGCAAAATGTTCTAAGTTCAGAACCCTAGCACATGATAGCAGATGAATATATGAATGAATATATCTAACTAAATCTGGACAATATTCCAGATAAACTCTGCATCAATATCTCTTAAAAATACTTTTGCGGCTAGCAAGAAAACTAACATAAAGAAATGACTGCCTCTAATGACTCTATCCTCATGCGTCTTGTTTCACTTGTTCGTGTTTCCAACCTATGTGATTGTCTGCCCCTCCCTGATGTGCTTCACCTGTTTCCAATTATCTCTTCCTCCCTCGTGTATAGAGCATGTGTGCCTGCTGCTCTCTTTGTCAGTTTGTCTGTTCAATTTCCCTGAGTCTGCTGTTCGTGTTCCTGTGTCTCCCTTTCCAGTCTTCCATGCGGTGCTAGCATCCTTGGACTTTTGTTTTTGTTTTTGCCTATGTTCTTGGATTTCTTGAGTTTTGCTGTCCTCCTTTTATTTCTTCTATTTGGGGATTTGGGATTTTATAGATTAGACGTTTTCAGCTTTTTATTGTTAGAGCTCGCTTTTCGTTTAGTTCTCGTCTGCCTGTCTGTCCTGTGCGTTTGGGTTCCCTTTGTTGGTTGCTATGTTCCCAATATCGATATGTAACACATATATACTCTTTCTATATACTGATAATGACAACAAAGTAGCCAAACAATAATATGAAAAAAATGATAAAAGTCAGAAAGGAAATATGTGAAATCAATTGTTTATGCACACTTTCCTATTCTGATAGACTTGTTTTGATGCAATGGCAGTAAAGTTATGGTGTTTACATATTCTATATTCATCGAATTAATCATTTATTGCTCACCTTGCTCCTTTTTAAACTCGTTCTCTGTCAGAAAGACAGGCCTCATCAGCTCTCCAACTGGCGGCTGAATAGACACGAAGAATTTCCTGGTGTGAGTACTGAAAATGAGAAAGACAATACAGATTTAGGAATTGTAACTTTTTTCTAGGAGGACAGAGGAATTTCTGAATTTATATTAATAATGTATTATCTGTTTCCTCTGTACTGTACACAGGACATAAAATGAGTATGATCAACTATCACAACCGGCCTGCAGACACAGGCGGAGCTAACAAGCCCAACACTAAGTGTAATTTTAACACTCAGCACATTAATGAGAAATAGTTAATTACAGCCTCAGTTCTGTTTCCACTCAGGGCTTCTTTTAGAAGACTGCATGGTGTTGAAACTGTTAAACAGAGAATCCATCTCACCACAGTTGGAAGTTTGCTGCTTGTGTTGAGTCACAGAAATCGATGCCCATCACAGCTGTGGCCGTCTCGCCTGCAGGCAGCAGCTCTATTGACACATGACAGCAGAAACACGCAGTCAGGCAGCAACTCTCTGATCTGGGATTAAACATGTGGTCACACTGGAAAAATGACAAAATAAGGTAGTTTCAATGAAAAATTCAGTCCCAGTAGCCCATCACTCACCAATCTCAGAAAACTCTTTGACCCTCATCCCAGATTGCAGTTTCACGTCCTCTATGTGCAGGTTCTTTGTGTCGGAGGTGGCGTTGTTGGTGAACTGCATCTGCACCGCCACCATGTTGGCATCTGGGCTGAATGGCTGTCGGCTGAAGCAGTACTCCACTGACAGACCCTCCCCCGTGATCCGGTGCAGCAGTTCGTAGTTCTTTAGTGCACTGGAGGGAGCAATGGTCTGTAAGCAGAGGACAAGATGAAGTGTCATTGATACTAATGCCCAATTATACAGAGAGGGTTGGTATCAGTTAGCATGAAAGCTACATTTTCTAATCTGCTGTTAGCATCTAAGGGTGTGTCTAAAGCCCCTGTATAGAGTTTTTCACTGGATATGCAAAAGTCTCTGGTTTCTGCTGATGTGTCTCTGTTACCTACAAAAGCAAATGAGCCCATCAGCGCGAAGATACGCTATTTCTAAGTAGTCTAATTCTATGCCTCTGAAAGGCAGTGGTCGGGTCGGACCACTGACGAAACGATTTACGGCAGTCAGACCGGAACTGACGACACTAAGGACCGCATAGCTGTTTTGTTGCTACGCTAGCCAGTGCTAACCGAGCTAAAACTTTTGTCATGGCTGATAATGAGACAAAGAAGAGAAAAAGAATTCAAACCGAAGACAAACGAAAGGCCAAGAGGGAATCCGATTGAGCTGGGGCTAAAACATGGATAAACATTGGTGATTTCTCCGAGAGATGGAGAGAGTTGCGGGGCTTGAAGGGATTCAAGTCGGATCTTGACAGGTATGTAAATTTTATTTCATTTATGAAATGTAATGCGGGACGTAGTTTACAGCAATACATGAATGTATGTTGTTACAACAAAGCTGGCTAACGTTACCACTAGATAAGCTCTAGATACTACACTCGTAAAAACAACAACAAACGTCTTAGATCACGCATCCATTTCAGCTGTGTGTATGCTCCAGCCCAGCCGACCTGCAACGATGCATCGGTAATATCTTCTGTCATTATAAATGATTCAGTTTCCTAACAAAACATCCATCACAATCACTGTGACTTTGCTGTTACGCTGGCTCTGTAGCACCGTGGGTAATATATATCCCTGGGAAATTGCAGTGCAACAGCAGCATTACACACAGTGACAATAGCAACATAAAGAAAAAAAAGGTTTTCAAAGCAAGTCCCATCTTCTTTCCGACGTTTCCAAAACAAATCTACACGCACCGGCCAGACAAATGTCTTCCTGACAGTGGGCGCTAGGGCTAATGGGAAATGCAGTCTTCATTCCGGCAAAACACCACCGCTTTCGTCCACCGGGGCCAACAAAATCAACACTAAATGAAAAGTCTGTACTGGGGCTTTAAGTCCGTTTCATGCGGGAGAACTATCTGGTCACTCCAGGTGGAATGAGGATCTCATTTGGTTGAGTTTTGACTTTTATAACTGGCATCCTTCATATTGTTTTCTAGCTGTCAGTTCAGGGATTATACTCATGTCAAAAACTGCATTTCAGTCTGGCAGTGTTACCTCTTTTCCACCAACATGGACCAGACTCCATGTGTACCTTGATCTTTAGTATTTTTAGTGTAGCACTGAACGATGCAGAAGTCAAGATTGTTAGATAGTGTATATTGTATCTTCCTAAGTTAGAATTGCTAATTAGAATTAGCCACGAATTGTTCCTATCTGGTCGTCCAATAGACGACTAGGAAGAGGAAGAGGAACAGGAGGATGGGAAACGTGTGAATACTTACTGCCGGAGAGAGAACAGTATCAGACAGAGACAATCCCTCCAGGTCAGTCACAAGGCTATTTGACAGGAAGGTGTTGACGGGAGTGACTTGAGGAGAAGGAGCAGGTTCGACTGAGAAGAAAGATGTGAAATGTGAGTGTGATTCAGCCATGACTGCATTCATCTCTCTGTTACATTTTCTCTCATGGGAACAAGTCTGAGTTTTTACTTTTAGAAGTAATCACGTGGTTTGCAAACGTCCTTGCACGCTGACTTTGCTTTAGCTTTATATTCTCTTTCAGGGCATAGAGCTCACAGAGATGGAAAATACTCACAATCATCAAGGTCGAGCAGAGACATTTCTTTCTTCTCTTTCTTGCTCTCCTTTTTGACAGGCTTAGAAGGAGGTTTAGATTGAGCTGCCTGGAGGGAGATGAAAGAAAACTTAGATGAATAGGTGGACTTTTTTATGTTTCTGTGTGCAGGTGGGGCAGGCTAAATACAGGAATGTTTGGTCCACATGTCAGTGATAAGAATATTAACAAATAGACTGATTTATTTTATTTTTTTTGCAGGGATGCATTATCATTACCTTTTTTTTCTTTTTGACCTCTGCCTCTGACTCAGACTCTTCAGACTCTGATTGGCTGCTCTCAGACTCGCTCTCTTCATCCTCATCCGATTCAGACTCTGAGTCGCTCTTACGTGGTTTACTCTTCCTCTCATGCTTCCTCTCCTCTTCTTCACTGCTCTGCTCACTGGAAAGGAAAGAAAAATGAAGCGGTCTCATTAGGTTGAATGGTGAGATTGCTGTATAATAAAACTGCCTAGCAAACTATACTGAATCCAACCATCAATTCGGCTTTCAGAACAATGTGTGCAGTGTCCATAACAGAAGCATGTACTACCTTTCGCTTTCTTGCACCGGCTTCTTTAATTCCTTCTTTTTCTTCTTCTTTTCCTTTTCTTCCTCCTCCTCCTCCTCTTCCTCTGACTCAGAGCCTTCCGCACTCTCTTCGCTCTCTGATCCCGAAGCGCTCTCCTCGCTGCCGCTGCCACTTTCTGAGCCGCTGGCAGAATCCGACTCTGAAGGGGAAAAGGATCAGAGAGGGTGAGAAGCTCACTTCATTTACACAGAAAACTGAGACGAAAGTCTGCATTGCAAGTTATAGTATACACCATATATCAAGTGACACATACATACACACTGTTCAGAAGCACTTCCACAGACAACACAAGAGCTTCACATAAACCATGAGACAACTATGTTTTCAAAGATTCATGAGACTCAAATTCACTGTAATACAAGTGTCAAATCTGTAGTAACTTCTCCTCCTTGACATTCACAAATAAAGATGATCACATTTTTATTCTCCCTTGTATTATTAATGCCCCAGAAACACTGTTTTTTCCAGGGGCAAACAAGTTAAAATAAAAAAGATTTAGCAGCACCACTGACAGTTGCAAGATTGCGTACCTGAGGCACAAACAAAAAGGACTAAAAACAGAGATTAGAGAGATGATGTTGTACTACAGCTGTACAACGATGCTGCATCATTCCACAATATCTGGATTGAATTATTAACAGTCTTTTTAGTCTTTACAAAAACAAGACAACTTGTAAAATGTACACTGACATCCAGGATGTGGATTTGCTTTGTCCTTTATAATCTCTCATTTTAGTAATGAAAACTTAATTTTCACTGAATACTGAATGGAAGATTATGAAAAGAATATTTCACTCAGACAAACATAATAGTTAAGTATTCAATTATTACTACAATCAGTAATAATACTTGAGTAGATAATTCTAATAGCATTGTATACCGTAAAGACCTTAAAATTAGTGTCTACTTGACAGTGGTGGAAAGTAACTGGTGTGATTTTGAGTTACTTGGGTTTTATGGTTGAAACTTCCACTTTTAAATATAACACAGAGCTCTGAGGTGGACACTGCTCGTTGGCTGTAAAAGAACACGGCCAGCAGCCAGCTAAAGTTACCACTGTCAGCTGACTCCGTCGGCCCAGACTCGCCCTCCGAGTCAGAGTAGAATGGTTTTTCCACTTTCTTCTCCTTCCTCTTCTCTCTGCTGCTGCATTTGGTCCATTCGGGCACCTGGCAGACAAAGAGGAATTCAAACAGTGAGCCGTCAACCTTGTTTCGGTGACAAGCCCCCTCAGACAGAAGCAGAGACGAAGGCAGATTACAGTAGCATGGCCATGAATGCCTCTGCCTGGGCGTGATGCAGCCAAATGAAGCCAGCCATCAGATCTGCTTTTAGATCTGACAGTCAGAGAACAAATTCAGTACACGCACGAATGCTATGTCTGTCTTTTTTTTGTTGCACAGATAGATGTTAGCACCAGGTGATGCCTTCATGACCAGTTGCAGAAATGGTTTTCTTTCAATACAGGGAGCAGTTCCATTAAGAGAAGTGATGTCTTTGAGGATGGTGACTATCCTCCCACACTTTGTGTCTTGCCCTTTCTGTGACCAAACTCATTAACTAACGGCATCAGCTAATGAGTGTAGACATCTTCTAAATCCCATTCAAAACCCACGAGGCTGCTAATGCATCTGGACATGTGAGAGGACCGCACAGCCTGCTAAAAGAATCACTTCTTTAATGGTAGAGACCGAGAAAGAGGGTGCTGTGTTTCAGGTAGCTTTGGCTGAGCTTAGCACAGGAGAGCGACTACGTTAGGCAGGGTGTCAAAAAGCACTCGGGTTTTGCCGCTATATGGGTTTGAGGCTCAAGGAGGTGGGCTATTTGCCGCTAACTGACTCACACTTGTTAATGTTGTGACTCTTTCAAGCAGCGTAAAAACCTGGCAGATGTAGAAAAGAAAAAAGATTGGGATGGAGGTGAGAACAGGAAGGAAAAGTTGAAGAAAAAAGTCAGGAAAAAAAGAGAAACAGGCACAGGAAGGTTTCTGGGTCTAAAAAAAGAAGACGTGTGAGAACAGTTTGTGATATCACAGAGACAACAAATACTTCTTTTTTTTTACCACAATATCTGGCAGTTAGGTAGCTGGTAAATGTTGTTTTTCTCTGATAAAATCAAAACACTCCAATATAACTTAATTATACTGTAAATACTTAAATATATGCTGAAATAAAGAAATAAAAAAGTCAACATTAACATTCACCACTTACTAATACATCAAGCAAATACATGCCAATTAAAAAAATCTACCAAAAAACTTCATCAGTGGTAAAGCAGGATGTTGTACGAGCATGGATGAATATGAACTAGATGAAGAGTGGAACAGCAGAGGGAAATCACATCACTCAATATCACACAATAACATTTGTGACACATTCACAAGTTGTGTCACAAATTTCATCTGAGACCAGCCAGGTGCAGAAGAAGAAACAGTGGCCCACTAATGAATGAACTAACCAGGTCCACTCAAGGTCCACTTACTCCTAATTATCTGATCCTTCTGGGGCCTTCAGACGTTTTATCCAAAGTACTTTATTTCAGTTAAAGAAAAAAATACAATAAAAACTAAGCTTGATGAAAAAAGATGGTTAGTCATGGGAATGATGAGTTAAAAAGTTATTAGATAAAAAAAATCTAAATTATTAGCTATAAAGTCATAATTACAAGATAAAAGTAATGATTATGAGCTAAAAGTAATAATTACAAGCTACAAAAGTCATAATGTTGACTTTTTAACTCATTATGACTACCTGTGTGCTAGGTACCTAAACAGAACAGTAAGATAAAAACAAGATGGCACGGTGCGGTTCTTTTGGTACCATCCACAACTTTTGATAATGAGAGTGCAAAAGTAACCATTCTAATGTGTAACAAACTGAACAGAACTTAAACAGGTGGATTAAAGCCCCTCAAGTGGTCATCATTAACAGATGAAGTCTGTTCAATTGTCATGACACTGTACACTGACTTCTTGTCCTTGTTGGCTTAAAAGAAAGTGTAAATAAGGTGGTCGTGTGGTTTTCAAGGTCAAGAATGAACTGTCAATCTTAATTTATAAACCAACATGGAAGAGAAATTCAGATAAGTGCTCAGAATAATGGAGTAATCATATAATCTAATGGAAGTTTAAACATCTACAGTTTCTTCACCTGCTGATGAAGAGGTATGGTTGGCAAGGCAAGCAAGTGGACTTAGTAGAACAAATGCTTTTTCCTGGATGAAGAGTGAGCTGTCAAGCTCAGCTCTCTAATCCTTTGGACCTGAGTCAGCTATGTCTGAAGATTTGGCATCGACTTTTATCCTACATCTTCATGTCCACATATTTCAAGGATGATACACTATTATCTATTTGTACTTGGGACACAGATGGCTGTCACATTTATCCTCCATTTATCCGTAAATCTACACAGATTCTGGGATTCTGCACTGAGGAGTTAAATCTCATCAATCTCATCTCATCGACTTGACCATCATCAGCAGACACCAGACATCAGACTATAGGAGGAAAGAGAGGAGTCATCAAAACAAACACCACTGCACTCCCAAACTGAGGAGGAGGAGGGGCACCTCTCGCCAGTCTCCTAGCAGGCCGATCCGGCCCTCGCTGGTGTCTATGACTTCCTCTATCTGTGGAGATGATAAGTTGCAGAGGGAGAGCCTGTCAGAGAGGTCTGGACTTCAGAGGATCCACTGATCCTCGCAGCTTCCACAGCCACAACAAGAGTGGATGTGATTGGATACTCGGTTTGATCATGACCATAAAACCTTATGGGCAGCAACTGAGCTGCTACAAGTTTTTAAGTTACTTTTGCTTTTTTCTAATGTCAAATCATGTACATTATACATCATTGCAGACCATTTTTCAAAGCATACTATAGGTTTTTAGATTTTTCAAATGGATGTTATTTATGCTATGAGTTATGAAATAGTACAATTATTTTTTCAAACAACACAGGTTCAGGCTTGGTCACTTCTTCTTCCTTTTTATCAGTAGGTTTAGTCAAGGTTGAATTTGTGCTACAGTATTATTGCTTAAAGTGACAGAAACTGGGTGTTTTCAATATATCTATTGTTTTGTTTTAGTTATTTCAAGGTTCTCTGATTGCGTGCTTCACTCTCGAATTTCCAAATTTGATTCTGGTTAGCTCAACAAATCCACTGGTTTTGGAAACAGTGCAGATAGCGTAAGGATGCGGGGAATAGGCGCCCAATGACTATGAGTTAGGGTGTCTAATCAGGTATAGAAAGGGTTCGTCGTGATCTGTCAGTTATCAGCTTCCTGACCTTAAAATGATGTCATAAGCTAACGTAATCTGATGCAGACTACACCACAATGAGAATATTAAAATCATAACATGACATTGCAAACCTAGTTCTGGTTATGAGGTTTGTTGTTGGAAAATCAATCAGATGTCAGAGTTTGTCTGAATGCAGCTACTGTGTCTGATGTAAAGTCATTGTGATAACAAAATAAAAGCAAGAAATCGTTCGCTGTAATGGATCAGCTATCTTTCAACTCCTTGTAATGGAAACAAACATCTGCCTGGAGGGTTGGGAATTGAATTAAAGGTGAATTAAATGCTTTGGAAAGCAGCGGACAGTAATGTGACTTATTTGCCTATTTAAACTGGTCTGGTCTTCTACAGGCCTGTCTCTTGCGAACCAAAACTCAAATCGAACTAACATTCAATGCACCTGTGGCCTCATCTTGAAATCTGCATCACAATTTAATGACACATTAACACTAGGTATGGTTGTGAGTAATAAAATAAACACTATAAGAACAATATGACAACAAAATCAAGGCTTGAGGTCACTCCTGAAATTTAAAATCAAGCAGTTTTATGAGACTTGATTTTGATGAGAAGAGATGCACTCAAGTATTGATTTCATGTCGTCATTTTTTTCACATTGTTGGGTATGAACCGATGGCACATGGAGTTAATGTGATGGAGAAGAAGAGGAGGGCATTAGGTGGGTTGGGAAGATGAAGATTGAACCTCTTAATTGCTCTTAAAGCAGATCAAATTAAAGTTTGTTCAGCTACAATCCAGTAGAGTAAAATTTGGTTTACTAATTGAAAATTCTGAAACAATTTGGTTGAAATTAAATAAATTGAATACAGATGCATAATATTAACTTTTGGCTGCATCTGTACCGATGTATTGTTGTTGATGACCTCTTTAGATCAACCTTTAACAGAACAGCAGGATATCAGGTTAACTGCTGTTGACGCTGATTTGTGGTGAAGACTTAGCTGTAGCTCCCTTCTGTATCACATGTGCTATTGGCTCAGACACTGGTGAGAAATCACCTGGACAGGGCGAGTAAGCTGCTGCCGAACAAAAGCAAGTGCAGCAGAGAGGGCGAGGAGTTCACTGCTGCTCACTGTTTTCATTGTGAATCAGAAGTTTTTAAATAGAGACTGTAATCCTCTTTTCTCCTTTGTGACTCATTCTCCTCCCTGGAGGGGGAGAAGTTCAGCAGCATCCATTTGGAAACAGACGGAGGCAAAAAAGGATGCATGTCACAGATGAGCTGTTAATGCTTATGAATGAAAGATGGCTGGTGAAAGAGGAATCAATGTTATATTGGAGTTGATGTCATATTGCATGTGAGGCTTTGGTGACTCTGTCTAGCCCCTCTGAGGCACCGCTCTGGGGCAGGAGCAACTCTCGCTCCCCTCCAACTTTTGGGGCCCCTGGAGATTCCAGAGGGCCCCTGTGTCTCTGTAAGTTACTGTTCCCACTGCACGCACAGAATCCTTCACCTCCACGTTGCGCACGGAGGGGTCTGGGGCGGCTTCAGGCCAGTCAGGCAATTCCTGGTAGCCGCCTGCCTTCGCATTCAGCAGGTGGGACAATGAACCCAACTGAAAGTGGTCTCGATCTGCAAAAACAAGAAAAAAGGATTCCAGATTTTGCATAGACAAACAGAGGTCAATGCATCACGAAGGGCACTTTGTCACTAATTCTTAGGGGGGATGACCATCCCCCAAAATGTTGAACCATATTTCCCACAATTTTTACAACAGATAATTCTTTGATTGCAATTTGCAGCCACACCACTAGATGCTACCAAATTCTACTTACCAGACCTTTACAAGTTTGCAGAATTAGCTATTAGCAGTTCTTGTTTGCAATGTAACCATGGATGTGCCGAAAATTATCACTGAATTAGCTTGATACTGAAGAAAACACAAAACACATTTTCAATTATAAGCATATGTTTTATGTGATTTCTAAGCGCCTGTATCACATCTGTGTCTGTGATATGAATAACAGCTAAAATTAGTACAATGTGTCACACGAAATTGCGACAATTGGAGTCAAGTTTTTGATTTGCCTCCAGGAGCTTTGCGTCACAGCTACTGCTGCAGCTGCAACTGCTGGTCATTGATACAGTAAGTGGGTCGAAAAAATGGGACAAAGTAGAATAACTATCGTCCTGTGTTTTCAGTATACCTGTCCCTTTCATATCACGCAGTATTTCTGCCTCACATCTCTGCCTTAGGGTCCATCCCTGTGACTCCTTACAGTATGAAAACCTCAGCAGGGGCTTTAACACCAAATGTAATTAAGCCCTAATAATTGCTCAAAACATGTCGACCCGTTTAGTTTGCTTTATTGCAAAAGTTGGTCTTCTTGCAATATAAACATTTAAGGGTTTAGAAAACAGAAAAATGGAATATGACAAACTAGATAAAAACCTGATAGCTGATAAGGACACGTAATCTTTTTCAGTGTTTACAGTTATCTCAAGAATATTACTGGGACTGTGTCAACTTTCTCTAAGCTGCGATCCAGTGAGGACTTATTTACCTTTAAATGGAGACTCGAGGACTGGTGCGGGTTTGAGGGCGAGGAACAGTTTCTTTGCATACTTGCTGAGTGCTCCACTCTTCTCGGTGGGCACAATGAGCTGGCGAATGAAGCGTGCCCGATCACGGATGTCATAGTTTTGGTCATACTTGGCCAAGTTGAGAACATACTGTGTCAACAGTTTGGTCTGTGAAAAGAAGGCAAAAGATTTGATTCTGCTTGAGTTACAAAATGTTTTGTATTGGTGATGTTTCTACACTGAAGCTTTGTAGCATTGCAGACACTATTGACGAGTCAAAGTTGTGTCAATGCTAGTGATAGTCAAACATGATAGGCACACCTGTTTCGAGTTGGTAAGATAGAGCTTGGCGGCTAAATTGATGATTTGTAGCTTAACAATATCCTCCTCGTTAGTGAATGACTTGGCCATCTTCCTCAAGACATCCGGGGCGATCTTAGGAACGTGCTCACAATATTCTCCAATCAGCCACAAAATGCTGGCCCGCGCCATTGGCACCTGAAAACAAATAAACTACATTAAATGGTTTTGAATGTCCTTATCTTCAACTGGTCCTGGACAAAGATGGAAGCTCCATATCCAAGAGGAGAGCTGAAAAGAAAGAACTCTTCAAAGACATTGACAGCAGCTGTGAATGAGACTCACCTGGATGTTGTCTGTTAGTTTAGCCATGTGCTTTATGATGTCACTGTGCTTCTCTGGTTGCATCTGCAACAGCTTCTTAATAACCACCACAGACTCGGCTACAACCAACTCTGTACAACAGGAGGAAGAATCAACATCAAATTAGTTTTCCTTCATCTTCATCATGGATTGAGTTTCAGCCTAAATTGAGTCCTTTTAAGTCTTTACAAGTGTTTCCAAATTATTTTTGCTGCTGCTGTTGAGAAGTCAACCAGGTTGTTTACGTATTCCTTAGGGTAGCAACTTATAAAAACACTATCAAAACATGAATTTATTTACTCAGCTGGACTATAATGGAGACGTGAAAGCATATAGAAATGGTGCCAGGCTGTAAATTATCATTTGATTTCTTCAATGGCATTTACTGCAATGTGTGTCACTTAAAGAGCATCTAAAGTACCACATAGAAAGACTTACCGTCTCGGTTGGACAGCAGCTGCACAAGGCCATTCAGACACGTGTCCCTCACCTCTCCAATGTTGGTGGCACAACGGCCAATGGCTTGGATTGTGGCAGCCACAAAGTCTTTATCCATGCTTTTAATGTATGTCTGCCGGAAAAAAAAACTTGTTGAGTCCAGCTATACAAGAAGAAAGCTGCTTTTTAGGCTAAGTGAAACCCTTCTTGCGGAAGAAAGTGATTTTCAACTCTGATTGAAGACAAAACCAAATGATCAGTTCAACCGTACCTGAAACTCTCTGAGAATGGTGGAGATGTTTGTCTCATTGGCCAGATTAGTGAGGACCTCCAGCTGCAAAACACAAAAAAAGAAAATGACCATTTTGAAGACTGCAAACTTAATTTACCAGACTCTAATAACTGTAACTACTGTGTAGCTTTTTTCTGTAGCATTTTTCACTTACATACCGGGCTTCTGCCAAAGTCTGTGCTTTCACATTTAAAATCATACTTTTTTCTATATGTCTATATCTTATAAACTGCTTCTCTGATTCACGGTAATTTGGAACAGTAAGATAACAACATCTCTGTTCAACAAAAAACTCACTAGTTTATGGTTTGATGTATGTAAACTGGTACAAATCATTGAGTGCAAATGCAGCTGATGTACCGTATGTTATATTTCCAGGCCTCAGAGTTGAGAGAAGTAACAGTCTTTTTATAGAGAAAAGCGTAGCAGCACAATAGAACAGAATATAAAATTACCTTAAGGACTTTGATCTGGGTCGGGTCTGTAGACCGGATGTAGAAACTCTTCAGGTAAGGTTCAAACATCCCCTGTGAAGCATAAAGACAGGAAGAGTAGTAAAAATCTCAGTGAATCTGCAGATACATCAGCAAAAAAACAAAATACCATCAGGTGCAGCTCACCCTTCTCTTGATCGTCATTGTTGCCACGTTCTGAAGAACAACATACTGAACTTCACTGGATGAAGAAACAGGGACAAGAGAGATTGATGATGAGGAACAGTTGGATAGAAAAAGATGTACTTAATAAAGTGTCAATCCTATTTCATCTCCAGTCTGAGACACCCTGTGGCCATACTGATGGTCTCTTCACAACAGTGGCAACATTTACATGAATATTTAGAAGAACAAAAACCAAACTCAGTGGACTCACACATCTGGGCACTAAACAATTATAATCTAGTTATGTTTTTGTTGTGTCTTTGTTGTGTTTTTGTTGTGTTTTTGGGTGTCCAAAAATAGTTACAAGTATGTAACTTTCTTTCATTAAAATACTGCAGAAGTACTAATCTAAGACCAATTCATGTTATTTTATTTTTTTGTTAATCTTTATCATTTTATTTATTCAGAAGTCATGTGTTTAAATCAAATTATCTTATTTAATATTTTTTCTTACTGTTTACAATTCCTTTACTACTCATATATGCACCCTGAGGATATTGTTTTCCTGCCTTGTTGTAAATGTATTGTAAGGTTTTCCCATTGCTTTCCATTCTGCAAAATGTACCATAGAAATCAGGCCTACAGAATTTCCTGAGTCAAAAAAGGCAAACTGTTGACGCCAACGTAAGGAGGATTTCTGGTATAATTACTCTGATAAAATATAGCTGCAACTTTGTGTAGCTTTGCATCTGCTTTTGTCTGTAAACAGTCTCTAACACAAATAAGACCAATAATGTTTCTTACAACACTTGAGGAGCTTTCTTTTTAAACATCGAAGCATCATTCTTGGTAGTTTTAAACTGTAGTGGTAATAATTAGAGCTGAAACACCACTAACTCCATACACATAATTAAGTCTAGTGAAACATTGCCCAGCACAATGGACTTAAGATGAATCCCCCACAGAGAGATGCTGCTGTTTGGTCGCTGCTGAATGATGATCCCATTACAACACACCCAGAGCCACAGGAGCACTGCATTGTTCAATAAGAAGCTGACAGTCTGCAGGACTTACAGCCAAGAGGCCACTTATGTGCCATCATCACTCCTTATGGTTTATGCTTTCATGTTTACTTCAGTCTCACTGAGCTCCCTCTTTAATTTCACTTCCTGCTTCAGGGCAGTAGAGATTTATTTTACTACCCTCACTTGTCTTTTTGTTTTACTGCTTTCCACTTTAGTGAGTTTCATGGTCATTATAGCTTTCTCGCTTCACATTCGGCTGTGTGTTCTCATTCTTTATTTTGGGGCATTTGGACTTGTTTTTTTGTCTATTTTCAAGTGAGACTCATAAACGCAGATCTCTCTCTTTTCAACCCTCTCAGCCATAATAACGCTGTGAGATGGCTCACACTACTGGCTTGACTTAATTTTGGACTTAATGAATCTGAATTAGGGGTGGGTATTGGCAAGAACCTCACGATACGATACGTATCACGATATCACGATATTGCGATATAAATAAGGATGAAAACACAAGTACCTGTATATGTACATCAGATGATATTGATCAGAGGACATATTGAGTCAAAAATATTTAATTCAAAACAGCCTCTCCATTTTATTAATTCCCATGAAATTTCCGGGCAGTAATATTCTCTTTGTCCAGCTCGTTGTTCTTGCTATCTCTCTTAACTTTGAAGCCAAAATGCTTCCAAACGTCAACTTTAAATTGCGGAGGTGTTGTTAACCTGCCATCCACTTTGCAAAGACCTCAGCCACTCTCTCTACTACAGAAATACACCCGCCGCACAGCAGAGTCGCTCTTTGGCGATATATCGATATTTGGAGTTGAAAAATCTATATTGTATCGCGATATATTGCTGTATCGATATTTTTGCCCACCCCTAATCTGAATGGACAATTGATTTCAAATTATAAACGGTAATGCTCACCTGTGGCTCCTGAGGAGACGGACTAAGGCCTTGGCAATCACCCCGACCTCCGCTTTAGGGGCAAGATGGAAATATAGCTGAGCCACAGCCATCACCACCTGGAATGAGAAAACATAGAGAAAAATAAATCATCACCAGTGGTACAATCATACAACATAAAACACAGTGAAAACTAATATGTGCTATATTTTTCCTCTGGGTTCTGTGTTCAAAACTTTGCTCTCCATGAAAATTCAAAGCAAAGGTCTATTACCAATACATCACACATGTGTTGAATATGCATGAAATATTTAAGCAAATACTGTTTTCTGTTTTCTGCTCTCTAAAAAGTGAGATGATTAAAATGTAGTCCAAGAAATAAACTGGCAAATAATTAAAGTGAAAGGGCTTTTTTAAGTCTCAATCAGCATTTTACACAAAAATTAAACCATCATTAAAGGTCCCAGAAAGGGAGACATTCCTTATTCTTTTATTATGAAGCAGGTCATGGTGCCATTTAAATACCTCGAAAGTATAGAGGTGCTATAGAGAACAATAATGGTCTTTTGAACGTTGAACCATGTGAACATTTTCTCAAGGAAAACACATAAACTCCTTGGCGAAGGTAATTACGCAAAGCAACATTAAGTGGGAATTGGTGTTTTGTGCGACACCACTGTCGTAAATACAAATCTCAGGTTTCTGTAACAGTATATTCAGAAGAACTGTCCGATGAGTTAACGACCTAACAACAGCTACTATAGGCAGCAATTAGCTGTTACTTTACCAACAAGTGAAGCTATCTGTCTCTTTAAAGGCAACACAGCTGGAAGACATCAGGAGGCAAACCAGAAAACGTTTTCTCAAGAGAATATGATTCCATGTTACCCGTACACTTTCTGAGGTGTAGTTTAGTGTCGTGAAGCATTACAGACTTTTCACCAGGAGGTCCTACCCGCCACCCAAGTAACAGTTCAAATGTAAGCAATTGGGGTGCAAGTAGGACATAATGTTGCTTTAACAGGTGCAAACATTAAGCAGCACAAACCACATTCAAGATGGGGATATAAATGTGTTGTCTGAGGAACAGCAGGATTAATCTTAAACCACCCTGAAGCAGCCACCTTGACTACAGCAGCACAAAGGCAGAATAATGTGTGACGGTTGAATTTCATAACATCCAACATAATACAAAACGGGCCTTCCAAGGTGACCAAAGCAGCACTAATGTGGTGTGATGATTTATTAATTTCCTCCGGGAAATTATCACTTCAGGTCAGCTCTGATTAAGCGTCTTGCTCGGGGACACTTCAGTTGGACGGATGCTTGTTAATAAGAACTTAACTACCCACAATACCAACCTGCTACTCAACACTGAGGAAAAAAGTCGGCTGTAAATCTCTGCCATGGAAACAGACTTAAAAAGAGAGTTAATGTGCTGTGCTGTCTTATACTGATGCAATGTGTGTGAGTATTATTTAAAGGAGAATTGGTCTCACAGCTGCGTTGCGGCTCTGGAGGAGCGGCTTGGTGTTCCTCAGCAGCAGCCGGTGATCTGGATCCATCACATACGGCTTCCTCTTGGCCATGGCAGGAGCCTCAGCCTTCTTTTCTTTCTCCTCCTCATCCTCGTCCTCATCTTCATCTGAGCCATAGAAAGTCCTGTCCCCACCGCTCCCCTCCTCCAACAGGGACTCCTGCAGAGAAGGTGGGGATTAAATTAACGTCTTAAAAGTCTCTAGAATTCACCAGATGGTAATTTGCTTCTAAATATCTTTGTTAAAAAGCAGAAATGCTGTGTATGAGAAACTTTATCATCAGAACTCCTTGTGTTAAATGCAAAATGGCTATAGCAGTTTGTCACCACATGCACTGAAAATTACCACAATAACAATATTCAAACCAGCAGGAAAATGTGCTTTATTTTGCTGGTTCCATATAAGAAAATAAGACAACAGGTGGGTCTGGAAAACTGATTTTTTTTAAAATATCACCAAGTTGGCAATGCTCAAAGAGGAAAATAATGACAGGATGGTTTCAATTTGTACCTCTGCAGAGTCACAATAGCAGGAATGAAAGAAATAAATATTCCAACAAAATAATAGTTGCATTACTGCAATAACTGTACCCAAACAGTTTTGTTGCACAGTAATGTCCCAAAACCCATTCCTATGCAAATTAGCTTTTTGTTGACAGCATAAATGTACGTAATCTTACTGCTGAGTTTTGCTAGTTTTACATGCACCTCTTTACCATGCAATGGTCAGTTGAAAGATTTAAGTATATAGTCTTTTATTTAATCAAATTCATTGATACACACTACTGTGTACGCAGTGATTCTGAAACCCCCCCAAAAACCCATAGTTTATATTGAGCAAAATTGGAAAAAATCTAGTAAACATGGCTGTGCAAGCAGATCCATTATTTGTTGGCCATTACAAAGTTGCAACAAATGCCTATAAACCTTTACTGCTTAAAGAACGATAAAACATTGCATTGCTTGTTATCAGTTAAATAACTGTTAAATCAAGTTTGATTTACTTGGAATTTGCCATCTTTTAATGGTGGTTAATATAAAGTATCACTGAATATGTGTTGGATTGTTGGTTGAATAAAACAAGCAAGCTGAAGACATCACATTGGGCTCTAAGAAACTGTGATGAACGTTTTCACTTTATTTTATCTCAGATTTGGCTTTTCTTTTACAAAAATGCTGCTGCTTTTCTTTTACAAAAATCAATGAAGTTGAAATTAGTTTATAAAAATGTATTGCTAGATGTTGCTTTAGTTGCTAGTTAACTTTCTAAACTGGCAAGCTAAGAAGCCTGACACGAGCTTCAGTGGAAAGAATAGATTTGATTATCAATTAGTCCACGGTGTACAGAAGTTACACTGATCATTTTTTGGACTGTAAAGATTCTGTCTGTGATTTTTACTTACATTCATGTTTGGGTTGAGGAACTGGGTCCTGGCATAGCGGGTCAGCATGTTGATTATGACGACCTGCCCCCACTCCTCCACGTCGATCAGGAGGTTACACAACTTCCTGTAGTTCTTGTGGATCAGGTCGATGCGCTCCGGACACACCTCCTCAAAAGCCATGACAACGCTTCCTGCCACCAACTGCAGCACAATTTCAATCACACAACAGGTGGTGATGTTATGATAATGATCTTTAATACCTCAGAGTACATTTTATCTATGAGAATTACTGTCAAGTCATTCTTAAATTACATCAAAAATGACATTACAAGTTAAACAATAAACCTCAAAATGGTGACTGGATTCTAAAGCCTGTTTCTGGTATATTTTGGTTGGAAAAACTGCATCGTAAAGAGGGAGACTAGTTAAACAAATGATACAAATGAAACAGCTGAGGCGATGAGTGCAATCTGGTTCTATGCACAGAAGTTAATTCCAATGTTTTGCACTCAGTGTTTTTTTTCAAATACTGGATCAGTAGTGCAAAAACCCACCGTGGTTTTGTCAGCAAGGAGTTTCTCTATGACTTCAATCAGTTGGTCCTTCTGTTCTGGATCCAAACTGAGGGCAAAGAAGAATAAATCATGAAAAGAGAAATGTTGGAGAAAAGACTTAGAAATCTATCTCACATTTAAAACAAATGGATTTTATTGTCGGAGCAGTAATGAATTTCTGGAGAATGTGCATTTTACTACCGCAATTTTTAAAAAATGTCACACACAGTATGTTTTATTATAGACGTTTCAAGATGTAAGACATGAGGACACAGTCTACATTTTCATAAGAAAAAGGGCTTTAATTTAAGTACGACAGTAAGTAATAACAGCATTTTATCTTATTCAAGTGGTTATCACACTGGGGATAAGGACTCTGCAAAGTGAATATTAAATTCTCAAAAAAAATGCTAACTTACAAATGTATAATTCATGCTCCTTTTAATCATTGTTATATAAGCCTCAGTTTGAGCAGTAATATCTGGAACTAGTAGGCTTCTTTAATTTTTATTTTTTTTGCCTCATGTATATACAATGCATATAACATATTGTCCTTTCTATATTCTTATTTTGTATATTTTATTTTCTCTCTTATTCAAATCTTTTATAGTATTCCTTTAGTATTCTAAGTCCTGTACTTATTGTATGTCTGTATGTCTGTTCACCTACTACTGTGACGAGTAAATTTCCCCGATGTGGGATAAATAAATGTCTAAAGTCTAAAGTCTAAGTCAAAGTCTAAATAAGGACCTGTAGAGTTTGGGGATTGCGTGAGCCGCTGTCTTCCTGACATAAGGAGACATATCGGAAGCAGCCTCTTTGATGGCCAACATCATAATGGGGACGATGATCGTGACTCGGATGCTAGAGAGAACTCGCAGGGCGCTGGCTCTGATCAGCTGGTTCGGATCCTGCAACAGAACACAGCAAGAATTTCGTGAGCAAATATTTCTGCTTCTTGGTTGACAATGTTCATGTGACTGACTGACGTGGCTCAATCCAAAATGTGAATAATGAGATTAGACTATAAAAGAGTCTATGGCTGGCTAGCACCAACAGAGATAATTTCATGTTTGAACCTGATTAAATCTTGGTTTAGCTTTGCACCAAGCTTCAAAACTGACCTAAAAATACATTTAAACTTTTCTTTAAACCACTCTTTACTTTCAATTTAATTCTATTGTATCAAAACTTTGAACTCGTATTTAATGTTTATCAAGTTCTTCATCTTACTTTATCCTATTAGCATGCTAATTAGCACTAAACACAGCATGATGAGGATGTAGCTAGTTCTACATGTATTTGGTCATAAATGATTGGACAAATTAAAATATTGATCAGATGATGACACAAGGTAAATTGTCAAGAGGTTCAAGTCAGAATTTATGGAACAAGTTTAACGTCAATCTTCCTAGTTGTCAAGATATTACACTCAATAATAGGTCATAAAGGTCTAGAGAAAATCTCAGGAGAATATCGACGTTAGTTGCATTCATCTTCTCGGTGCCATGAATGTCTGGACACTTTCTGTGGCAATTTCTCCAATAGTTGTTGAGATACTTTACTTAAGCAGCCAAGAAAATGAAAGCAACGATAGCAAGGAAAATCAAGAACTAAACCAGCTATAAGCATAGCTTAAACAATACAGTAAATCTTTATTTTCAGATTTTTATCATAACGTTTGACCCCCGGTTTTGATAAATGTTTTTCTTTTTGTTGTCAAAAAGGTCAGAATCTGAAGGAATTGACACTCATAAAAGATGCTTTACCTTCAGCCCTCGCTGAAACGTGGAAATGGAGAGCAGAGCAAGATCCTGCTGCTCCTCAGCATAACGCACCAAGTAGACATAGACCAGCTTCTTGACCTGAAGAGAGGAACAATGAGAGCAAAGCATACCGATGAAAAAACAGATTGAATCCAAATAATGTAGATTACTTCAATTATTTTCACTGAGATAAATCTAAAATTAAGTGATAAAGTAAGTGATAAAAACCCTCAAAAGAAGAGAGGTGAAATTGCAATTTTGCTCAGGTGAGATAAAGCCAAACCCCTCTGGACTTTTAAAATGTGATAAGATCATGCATAAATTACAAGCAAGCAAAATAAAAAAAAAGCCTTAATGCAGTAAACCACGTAAAACCACACAAACTGAAGAAAAGCAACATGAACGCTGGGTTCAGTACAAACCTCTATGTTTTTACAGGCCACGTTTTTCACCACAGCAGGGAAGAGATCTGATGCATTTTTACCTCGGGCGATCATCTGCAGAGAAAACACAATTATCAGCAATGACGATTTGATAAGGTGACACTGGTAAAGAGTTTCACACATTTTAAGAGAAGGTACAACTTTTTTAAGTTTATTCCAGCCCATGCTTCTCCTTCCCTTTCATCCTCTATGTCCTGCAGGTACGATGAATGAAGCGATGCATGTGGAACTTCAGAAAGAAGATTCTCACACAGATTGTCAATATTTAACAGCCAACTGCTCTGCTGATTTAGTCTATTACAGTTTCAGTTTGTGTGTGACCTGCATCTTTCATGGCAGCATTTTTAAATGGAGACATTAGCCTTACATTAATCTAAAATGATGCATGTTGTGTTATTCTGGGCCTTTGTCCTTCACTGCTGATCAGTTGCATTGCAAAAGTAAACATTATTCATACTCACAGCCACAATCCGCTTCATTGCCTCCAACTTCAGAGAGTCTTTGTTGCTGTCCAGCATCTCCTTCAAGTCATCATGTCTGAGGGAGGAAAATACTGAAAATTAGTTCACAGCTTCGTAGTTTGTTTTGCTTCTTTCTCAGCAGACAGGAACGAGCAAAAGACTATGATTACTGAGGCCACAAACATGAAATGCAGGCCTGTTTACAATTTCCATTCAACACTCAAAATGTATTTAAGTCTGCAAGTATGACCCAGAAATTATTCTCTTTGAAGTCAGAAACCAGTTTGCAAAATATGGAAACCTTTGAAACTGCAGATCATATAAAGGAGGGTAATTGGAAAGTGGCACAATCCTTAAAAAAACATGTTGACATCTCAGAGAAATTATATATTTTAGCAGATATGGTTTGACCCAGATGTGACCCAGGGCAAGTGTTAATCAGCATGTAGGTATATTACTATCATAGATATAATGGATTAGGTAACTTATAATCAAACATAATGGACACAAAGATTCCAGTGCTGAAACGATCAGTTTATTGACAGAGAATAAACTACCAACTACTTTGTTTATAAATTAACCGTTGACTGTGGGAATCTCCAATCTCTTCTATTTTTTTCTCTTCTACTTTTATATTATTACTTCCACCAAGGAGGTTATATGTCTGTTTGTTTGTTGGTTTGTCAGCAGGATTAAAATAAAAACTCTTGAATGGAGTTCGACAAAACTTGGATGGAGGACAGGTCTAAGCCGAGAACAGACGCCATTCACTTTTGGTGAGGCTCTGGTTAGAAGGACAGATCCAGGATTAACTTACTCACTTTCTGTAACATTGTGAAATTGATAATTTTCATCAGTTTCTCAGGGAATAATTAGTGGGTCTTGATTTTAAAAAATCAGGCGTATTAGGGTGGCTGTTATCTATGAGTGAGTATATTTTGATGGATCAAAATCTAGCAGATTTAAATAAGTTTTTTTTTTATATGATACTGGATCAGGCTTGAATGAATCAAAAGGGACTGCTGGTCCTTGGCGGAGTCATAAGCTCTACTGAGAGCCATTCTAGTGTTATATTGATTATTTTTGCTGCTTGAAAATGACACCTTGAGTATAACAAGGTCATATTTGAATTTTGTCTATTTTCTTTTCTTTTTATTTAAACGATTAACTGTCAGATTAACCAGCATAGTTGAATACTGTAATAATCAAATATTGATTATTGATTTCCTGCTTGTGGTAATGTGCTATATAAGTAAGCGTATAATTGCATAACTTACTATTGCTGTTCATACAAGAAAGTCAGTTACTTTTGTGTTTGCACAAATTCACCCAATGCGATAGAAATATTCTCACTGGGGCTGGGACTCGATTTATTGATTTGTTTGATCAATTTTCCATGATACATCTTTCAAATTGTGAGGATTTGCTGCTTTCCTCGTCTTGTGAGATATTATAACTGAATATCATTTTGACTGAAAATCACCTTGAGCTTTAGGATGATCATGATCTGTGATATATATCTTGATTTTTTTAAATCTCCTGAAAATCACGTCATAAGCACAAGGAATCAAAGACAAAATGAATACATAATCTTCGACCGATTACTTCCATTTCCAAAACATGACAATACTGCAGGGATGACTGGTACATTAACCTACTTTATAATCATCAGTAATGTGGATGTAACTTGGATACAGATAAGTATGAGGACAAGTAGAACAGTCTACAATCACTGCACTGTAATGCAGTCTTTGAAACCAGGAAAGACTTAAACCATATCCTGATATAACAATATCTAAAATTGAAGCCGATATATATAGTCTCATATCATAGAAACAATATAATATCCATATTGCCCAGGCCTGCCAGACAGACCTCTGTTACCCAGTTAACATGCTACACTGTAGCCATGTTCATCCGCCCCCCCCCTGTCAGAGATGATGGGAACAGAGCTCACAGCCAGCTCACACATGTAAAGAAGGATCCTTGCCTGAGTGGATCTAAGCTGACATCTCCACCCAGCTGCAATACAAACGCACCCATACACAACATGACCAGTTTGAACAAACGTGCAAACAGCAGCAGTTAGTCAAGAAGACAGGATCACTGCGACAGCTGCCAAGATAAAGACGGCAGCATGTTGAAAAATACTGATCGATGACATTTCCAAACAAACTAGATATCTGTTTTGTTGCTCTGCTATTGTCAAGAAAAGGAAGACAATAATCAAATCACCATATCCATGAAAACTGGTTCATGTAAACAAACGATAAGAAGCTAAAAAAAACTCTCAAATCAGCAACTACGATGTGAAGCGCCTGAGTAGTTGTCAGTTTTCTAGCTTGCATTCATAAACAAAAACTTTACTATAACTACTAAAAGGAGAGAGTTCTGTGACTGAAAGAGTCAGAGATTAAAGTTATCATTTGGACGTGTAGGAGTTAAAGGCGGGGTTTGTATTGTGCTGGGTGGGGTGACGAATTAGCTACGGAGCTGCACATTTCCTCCAACTAGTTTCCAAGGCAACAAAGGATGCAATAAAATGAATCTAAGTGATTTCCTGCCTTCCTGCAGAGCCATCTGACAGTGTTCCACAGGGGACTGAGGGTCTGCGGTGCTGAGCTGTGGAAACACAGAGGATCTACTCCAGGGACTGATTTATGCCTCTCACACTGCTAATATAACAGGTGTTACTCGCATACAATGCATTTCAGACGCTGTGTGATCTCATGCATGTATGTAAATAGTCCTATTACTGGAGAGGTTTTGATTTAGTCCTATTTGTGTGTTTTTCTGTTTATTAGCAGCACAAACAACTAAACAAGTTTCAGTAGTGGAAGAGAAAATTGTTTTTAGTTTAAAATATGTTTATTTTGGCAAACATATATCTTAGTTTAAGTGGCTTTTTAACATGCCATACTTACATTATGGCCATATTTAAATGTTCGAAACACATGAAGTCATAATGAAATCATAAATCTTACTTCTTTCCCTTAATCCTTGTACAAAGTCCATTTTGGTTATACTCAAAAATGTCATCACTGTGTATTTTGAAGCTAATCCATATCTTTAAACATTTAAATATTTTCTAGAAAAAGTAAGTAAAATAAGATATTTAGAAATTGTGTATCTTGTAGATTTCCAATAAATAGTAGAAGTTG
>CAEMYA010000045.1:2504928-2534173 GCA_903131615.1 Diplodus sargus | reverse complement strand
TATGAACAACATTTGCAAGTGTAATCGTGAGAAAATAAACAAAATTTGACTTATCACGGTAAAACTGAGGAAATAATGACTGGCCACGACTGCTTAGGGCTTCCATAATAATTGATTAATTGATTAATTTTAATTCATCTTATAAAATAAGTTTTACTCTATAGACTTTACTCTATAAATTGAATATCTTTGGGTTGTGGACAAAATAAGAGATTTGAGGATGTCATTTTGGGATGAACGCTGATGATAATGACGATATTTTATAGATGAGATTATATTATAGATAGATTTTTGATTGCGTTGTATTTAACAACTCAATCAACAATGAAATTAATCATAAGTTGCAGCCCTAGTAGCTTGAATATGTTCTGAGCTTTACAGTTTATTCAAATGTAAATACTCCTAACAACTAATTTTGATTGGAAGTAGGACTGCACAATTAATTTGAATGTTATTGAAAGGGTAATGGTTTTCATTAAAGGTAAAATGTGTGACAAAACAACACTATAATTAGGTGCTGTAGTGCTGCAGAGAGGCACAGGTTTACAAATCTTGTTCTCCAGAAGTCTGTTTGGTACAGACCCAAACAAACGTCACAGCATCATGACATTAATACTTTTTTCCCCTTAAAAATGTTATATCTGTCGAAATATGAACTGAAGTCCTCATTGGAACCTATTTTAACTTTTTGACTCTGCTGTGCTACATTCAGCGAATACCACACACACACTTCAAACAGACTCAAACCAACACTACAAACGACTTTCCAAACTATTTGATCCAAGAAGTTTTACATCATTCCTCTGTATGAGTGGGAGGCTACTTGGGTGTACTATATATTTCATCTGTTTTGGTTGTGTGACAGCACTGAAAGGAGGCCTCAAAGTTTGTGAGGAGGTGGCCGCTGCAGAACACATCTGATTTATCACAGCTCTGGCTCGAGTTTAATGTGTGTGTGTTTCTGTGTGCTAAGCAAGGTTTCTGCTTTCGTCTCCTTCAAGCATCAAAAATGTTAATTTCATTGCATGAATAATATAGTTCACACACTGTCACACAGTTCAAAACCTTAATTCATCAAAGAGTGTCAAATTAAAACCTGACAGTATATATAAAATGGTGTTTGTGACAGATTATTTTTGGATGTGAACCGTGAACTGACGCTGGTTTCCTATGTGACTACTTCCTAAAACAAATTAAAAAATAAACTCTGAGAAAATGCAAAGAAAAACTGCCAAAAGCACTGAAAGCCCAGACAGGAGGATGAGTAAGACTAATGCTGATATCCCACTGGTTCATTTCTCCCCATGAAATCATGATGATGGGTTGCGGCCTCTGGCCGAGACTCAAGAGAAGTGAACATTTCCATCAACTATTTTATTGCAATGAAACCTCCTACATCTACTGTCTTAGGTGTTAACTTCTAAAACTGAAGTGATATCTTAGCGACAAAAACATAAAGACAAAACTATTAAAAGAAAAGTCTAACCCAAAACACCTGCACACACATTTAGAGTTGATAAAGCTTAAATTTCTATGGGGATTTTGGGGGATCTGTCTTTTTTCTTGAATGAATGAATGAATAGTTTTATTTCGGTTACAATACAACACTTCTATGTGCAATCAACTGACAAAATGTTACCATACATGCTTCCACTAAACATTTTCTCACAACAAAATTTTAAACAAACTCTGTAATCAAAAAAGGAATAGGCCGAAGCCAAGGCTTATTTTTGCCTATCCTGTACAATCCATAAAATAACCCAAAATATCAGTAATACAAAGAAGAAAATCATAACAATTTACGCTAAAATATTCTTCTTAATCATTTCATTTCAGTCATTTTACATTGTAATCCTTAATTATTTTGTCTTTCAATGTTTTTTTGAAACTCAACAGTGATCTACACAATTTCAATTAATCATTAAGTCTATTCCATAATTTAACTCCCAAAAACGAAACACATCTATAATTAACATTAGTTCTCACCTAACATATTTCAAAAACACCCAACCCTCTTAAATTATAATTGTTTTTAAAAAAATGTTGAATACAGGTGGGAAGATTTTTGTTCTTTACTTTTCTTACTCCCGTGAAAAAACAGCTATATGAAGATAAATGTAATAGAGACAATGGAATTATTTTCCATGGACTGACAACAATTTTTTCTTTTCTTTAACCTGCATGCAACTAAAGTCCAATCAAATGTGATAGGTCAAGACTACAAACAGACTACAATCTTGACCTATCTTGACTTGCATTTACAGCATTCCATAGTATCCACAGTATGGTTTCAATTAACCATCATTTTTATTATCACCTTTATTATCTGATTAGTTGCTGGGTCTATACAATGTCAGAAAATGCTGAAAAACATGTTTCCTAAAGCCCAGGATAACGTCCTAAAATATCTTAATTTTCACCCCAAAACATTCACATTTAAGATATTGGAATCTGAGACATTTCTTTTGATTTTATTTCTTAACAAATAGCTAGGGATTATTAGTTGTAAACCAATTGACATAGTATTGTTTAAAAAAACAACAACTATGAATTTACCTCGTAACCTCATTGCAGCTCTAGTCTACAGCCATTTGTGAAGCACAGTTGTGATTTGACCGACCGACAGACAATTAGACAGACACTGCAGTAAAAATCAACAGCAAATCACCATCAGTTGTAGGCATCACATTTTAGTGTCTGAGCTTATTTCAAGACTCACATCGTTTTGTTCCAATATTCAGAAATCATACAGGTAAGAATCTGATGTGAAAGAGGCAGACTTTCCTTTCTTTCCATACCCTCATTGAACCACACTGCTGCAGCATGATGTTGCTCTGACCTTGTTTTTTCTGAGGAGGCTCTCACTCTCCTTCTCTACATGTAACACCTACAGCTGAATGCAAAGAGCTCATGTCATTTATCTGTACATCAGGCATTCTAACAAAGACAGTAATTCACTAACCAAATAAATATGTACAGTTCACGAACAGCTACAAATCCTTTATTACAACAGGCACTGTTGAAATAAAGGAAAATTTGCCAAACAACAGCCTTCACATGTTGTTTGGCTTGTGTCTATTAACCACCCTGATCAGCCTCACTAATTAATAAAGTGACAGGTATTCATGTGGCTTGTTGATGTCCAATTAAAACTAAACCTACAAACACGATTACATTTGCTGTAGCGGTGGCCAAAACGTTAAACCTGTCAATGTATGATCATCTACAATTTGCAACCATAAACAAGTTACACCTGCATTATTAGTGATAGTCGTAGTGTGAATAATAGCGGCATATCTGGCTGCTTAGAAGTTAAGCACAACAAATTGACGGAAAGGATACCGTTTTATATGCTAAGATTCTTCTTTTCCACAGTACAAAATACTTCAAAGCAGTTTCAGGAAAAAAGGTGACAGCCTCAGATATGTCACATTCTCTCAGCTCAACTGTGATATATTCTAACACACTATAAATGCCACCTCTGTGAATTATCTTAGAAATAAAGCTTCATCTTGAGCACTGAGAGGAAAAACGACCCTGACTGGGTTTATACTTCCCTACTCCTGGCCAAAGGACCCGCAGTAATTCTACACCAACAGTGGTTCTCTAATTTCTCTGGATTTTGTCCTGTCCTGCCAAACGACAGCTGAATTTACAAACAGCTCTGAATTATTTAACCTGCTGTGGTACAACAGAGTACACCAACGGTCAGGTTACCTGGCATCAAAGCCAAGAGATCAGCAAGAAAGTCTTCATGGAAGCAGACAGTGTTCAATGATACAACTTCATATGCAATGTAATTTGCTCAAGAACAGAGCTGTGTAATAGTGTAAGAACATTAAAACAGGACTATGAAAATGTATTTGCATGAATCAGAGGAAAGTGGGAGATTAAAAAGTTGCAGCTTGCATTCATAAGCAGCTGTTTTACATAAGCTGACTCTTTCAGCAGACTTTGAAAGTTTCTTGTTTTTTCTTGGCGACAGATGTACCAGCCAGAACTGTACTTCAGTAAGGCTCTCATCCTGAGGTATGACTCGATAACTCCAGAAGAGGAATAACATTGCTCTTAAAGCAAATGTGAGCACAACTTTTGATGTTCTTCTAAATGGTTTGAAGTCGAATCAATTAAAGTATACAGCTCCTACCATGGATTTTTATGTTTTTTAGGAAAGCTTTACTGGTACTCATCTTCCTGATGTAATTTCTTTAACAAGCCTATTCGATTTCCTTTCTGACTACAACCTTTTCAAGGCTTCATCAGAGTTCTAATACCAAAGGTTCAAATGTTTTTTACTTCGGATCCATAAAAATGAGGCAGTGTCTCTAAAGTCCATTTCACATGTTGTACATGAGTAAGAGCTCAAAGCAGTTAGACTGCATAATTATTTTCCATGATGTCATACATACACTTGCTTGAAATGATTAATCAATTAAATGATTAGAAATGATCAGAAAGATAAAACAAATATGCAACAATTAAGACAATCGATTCATCTTTTGAGACATTTGCAGAACATTTCCAGGTGTCACCTTCTCAAATGCAGACTTTTCAGTTTTTCTTAGGTTTTTATAATTGTTTAGTTGTATGTCTTTGGGTTTTTATTGGTCAAAAGACATTTCAAAATGTGACCTTGGACTCTGACAGATCATAATCATTAGCTGCCACACTGAAGTCTATACACTGTATATAGTTTAGGCTATATATTCCAATAACTGTCTATACTTTTTAACCATGAAATATCAGTTATTTCACATGAAACAAAACCTTGTGTTCCTTTGAACTCGCAATTGACACCTTCCTTTGCTTTAACTCATCACTCTGAAGTAAAAGCAGACTGCACAGTGTATTGACTATAAAAATAAAACCATCCATGTACACATTTTGTAGCCTGTAAACCTTGCTTTCTTCATACCATTTGGTCTGGAAGGAAGAGTATGGTTTTCCAAGGACAGTATCCCCAGGTAATGACTTAAAAGCTGGAATAACTGTGGAAACTCTTCAATGCTAAATAAAAGGAATCCCACTGAGAGGACAAAGAAAGCGAAGCAAATAGAAATCGAAGTAAAACAAGAGCGAATTGACAGGAATTCAACCGATCGGGGGCGCCCTGGTGTCCTGCTCCCCCGCTGCTATGTGTTCCCTTTTGCCACTATGACTCGAGACGGTTCAAAACCAGCATTCTTTTTACTAGATCAGTAGTTAAGGAAACCAACATACTTGTTAGTACTTTCTAGGTGATATTCTTATGGTATTTTTTTTTGCCTTGGAAATTAGCCATGATGCTAGCACTAGCTAGACTTTGCAATTCATTGAAATCTACCCTGGAAAGGAAGCAGCTACATATGAATATAACCAAAAATTGATATGAAATGGTCAAACAGGTCTGGCTCCTCCTTGATGATCCTACCGCAAAGGCTGAGTTTGGAAACTGCTGCCACCACCTCCGCCACCACCTTCCTCTAGTGGTGCTCGTTCTTCATGGTCCCCACCGCCGCCGCCACCACCTCCTCCTGAACCTCCAGATCGGAGGTGGCGAAGCTCATCGGGCTGCAGAGCGCTATACCAGGAGTGCTGCCCACTGTCAGGGGTCAGCACTGGGCTCTTATCCTCCTCCTGGCCCTGGACCTGACTCTGCACCGTCTTCACGATGTTCACCGCGTTCACCGGCAGCTGCAGCAGCTTCTGCATGGTGGTCATGTTTGAAACTTGGCCTGAACCAAAAGCTTGAGAGCAACCTGTAGAATCCCAGTTAGATAAATTGGGATGATGGCAGTTTTCTTAAGCCCACTCCTCTGTGTTAATCAGCCGGATGAGTCTCCAGATCCTCCTCTGACTGGCGATGAGCAGCTTCAAATAGAGTCTGGGTTTTAAATACTCCCTTTGAGGTAAAGTATATCCAACGTGTCCTGCACGAATGATGCAACAAACCTCTTCAAAAATGCTCCAGTGCCTGCTGAAAGACTTCTCCACTGTGGCGAGGTTGATACACTTTGCTGCCTGGGTACTGTTATCCAAATCCAGAGCCCCACTGCACTGTAGGTTTTTTTTCCCCTTCTGTTACTGCTGAGTCTGTACGCATCCAGTGAAGCAGCAGACATCAGCTGCTCAGTAAATGGATGCTCGGCAGAGAGGGGCGTGGAGTTTTATTTGTCTCTCCCCTCCGCGACTCCTCCCGCTTCTCATGTGGTTCCTGCTGCTGCACCAGCCTCTCTCTGCCTCCCCGTGTGGATACAATATGTCCACATATCCTGGATCTCCAACAATGACACAGCCTCTCCCATCTTTTGCCACGTTATCACTCCCTCTCCTTCATGCTTGTCATCGTCGCTCCGCCTCTTCACATTAACGGCTGGAAATCTCGCTTCCCTCATTCACTCACTCTACGCAGCTTTCTTTATCCGCCATCGTCTGAACTCCAGCAATCCAACAAACCTTTTCTGATTCCCGACAGATGCTTTGAAATATTACTCACTCCTCTTGCTCATTATTTTGAAAAATGTCTCTGTCTTATTCAGTTTTAATATTCTATGATGTGCCTTTTCTTTTCTCCTCTTATATGACTCAGCTTTCTTGGCAGTGTCGTGATGAGGACAACTCTCTCTCCCCCTCTCTCTCTTTCCCTCTCCCACTCATTTCTTTTTGGCTCGAACAAAAATAACTGCCTTGAAGCACAGTTCACATATGCTCTTCCTGTGATCTGTCACAGCTCAGTGAGGATTTGTAGAAATTGCTCAGGATGAATAAGATGTTTGACCTGTGATATCACCAAGCAATACACCATGGAGCTGCAGAAACTAGAGTGACAAGCCTAGTCTGAATTGTTTTCTTGCTGTAAATGCTGTAAATGCAAATGCAATGTAAATTTTTCTCCTGCAGTTGCTCCATAAAGTACTTTTTGCTGGTTCAACAGACGGAGTCTCTGATCTCTTAGTTCTTAATTTAGAAGGAACATGGTTTTAAGAAATATAGTCTAAATAATCACCATCTAACAGCACAAAAAAATAAAAACATCACAGCCATTATTTAAACCGACAAAGAAGATCCAGTTCTGTAAATCTCTTATCATTCTGACTACAAAAGACTGCTGCTGCCAATTGATATTTAAAAGCATCATTTAGATTTTCTCCTCCTCTTGTCAAAACTTGTATGTCTCAGTTTGGTGCACTGTGCAGCAGTATCATATTCTCTAAAAAGATGGAGATTATGGCAACAGAGTATCTCAAAGAGAATGTAAGAATGCGTTCATGAATTAATTAACTCTGGCATGTATGTAAGTCCTGAAGCTGGATCATTCATATTCATCCCCCACTGGGACCACACTCTGCATAAGACTTTTGGCTTGTCATTTTAAAAAATATCCTTATTTATCCATTTGTGGGCTTTTTTCAAAGGAATAGTTTGACATTTTGGGAAAAATATGCTTATTTGTTTTCATGCAGAAAGTAAAATGAGCAGATTTTAGATCTGTATAACAAATGAAAGGCTACATCCCATAACTGTTATTAAGCTTGTATAGCTTAGCATTGGGACTGGGAACAGAGGGAAACAGCTCGCCTGGCTCAGTATGAGGGAAACAAAATCTGCCAACAGCTGTTTGTTTGATCCATACAACATAAGTACAGTATAAAACATGAAGTTGAGGTTCTCAGCAAGGTATGTTTCAAACTACTTCTTGGCCAGGTGCAGTGAGTTCCTATAGTTAACTTAGCTTAGCATAAAGACCGGAAACAGGGAAGTAGCTTGCCTGGTCGGTCGTTGATAAATTTGCTCTTTGTTTTTTGCAAAAATAAGCTGTGTGGATGGGCTTGAGGGTAAAAAATTGTGTTTTTTCGGATCTTCTCATACTACTGGCACAAGCTGTACAGTCCCAATCAACTTCAGTTACTAAGGAGAATGCTGCAACAGTCAGTACGTTTACGTGCACAGCTTAGTCGGATTACAGCCATAGTTCTATTATGCTACTCAATCAGACAACTGCAATTATCTGAGTAAACAAGCCGGTGAGAAAATCGGATTACTGGGCCGGAGCATGTCATACCCTGGTACGATCGGTTGCACTGTACCCATTTCAACCATTTCAACTAGAGGGGCCAAGACACCTCAATGAAGCAATTACAATCCACAATCAATATTGCGATATATTATCCTCATTTTGAAATCTTGTAAACTGTAGCCACACACCACACCATTTACACCATGAAACACAATATTGCATTAAAAATCACCAAGCAATTTTTGCTATTTTTTGGCACAAGCTTCTCCTTCTCCTCCAACAGATTTCTAGCATAAACTCACATATTATTATTTCTTTTTCATTTGTTTTAAATATCTCACTTAAGCAAAGCCACATGAAGTAATGTATTCAATCAACATAGCCATCTAATTTGCTAAATCACTTTTGTTTGTTTGCGTAGAGTGGGTCTGTGTGTCAAAGATCTCTAAAATTCACCTGAAAAGTACATTGTGGATGCTTTCAAGATTGAGCTGAATTGGCCAGATCACCCAACCCTACTTAAAGACAACATGTTGTCTTCAACATGGCAAATGGTAAGACACAATAGATAAAATTTGACATTCTCACAAATAAATAGATCCAACTGAATCATCAGCCCAAAAGGGCAACCATCACGTAAAATACAACAAGATATTACTTTGACATTCACTTTGACATTTAATTTCACGACTTAAGAATTAAATGTTACAGATCCCTACAACAATCAACCTCCACTAAAATCTCTGTATCAAGTCAAGATTGAAGCACCCCTATTAAACCAGTCATTTCATGTTGAAAGGTTTATAGAGTAAAACTTTTTCACACCCGTGGATCAATAGGTGCGTAGGAGAAGATCAAAGGGCAACAAAGATGACCAGGTTATCTTCAAGATAACCTGATGAAGGTATTTATACAGAAACATTGTTATTCAAATCAATTCTTGATTTCACATGAGATGAAGTGTGTGCTTGAGTTTTTGTCCTGATGCTTAGGGAAAGGAAATACATTTTATAGACGAGGAAAATGTGTTTTTTTCTCAGAGCAATAAAGCACAGAGCTTGAAATGGTTTCAGGACTGAAGTACCATTTCTCATATAGCCATGTTTCCAAGGAGATGACAGTGCAAGTTGAGTCATCGCTTTCACTGTCATGTTTACAGACAAACCGGTTGATCTACCTTAACTGATGAAACAGTGACTTCTGCAAACAGAGACCTACATGACCACAACGCCCAGCCTACACCAGAATCAACACATAAGGGCAGAATTTATTCACAGGTAGTTTAAAACAAATGACTAATGTCTGCCAAACAGCCTCAGGGCTCAATCTCCTCCTCCACATCCAAAGGTCACAGTTCACAGCCACAGACGCCTCCTATCATCTACGGAGAAAGAGCTCTCTCTGCTGGTAAGTTATGGACATGCAAAGGTGTTTATTACTGATGCTAGTGATGCTGCTGCTTATACTGCACAGTTTCATTTCAAGTTTCAGTGAAGAAACAGTGAAACAGTAGTGCATTGTCATTAGACATGTTCCCAAAATGAGATATGTGTACAGTGCACAGTCACAAACAAACAACCAAGATTAAAGCCAATGTAGAGACACAAAATTTGTAGGCTACAATGTAGGGCTGCGACAAACTGTAATGTTCACTGTTGATTAAACAATTCTATTCTATTGCTTTCTCAAGTTATCGATCAGTTGTTTAGTCTTTAAAATGTCAGAAAATTGTAGAAACGTTCAGATCAGTATTTCCCGAAGCCCAAGACGAAGTCAATTCAATTCAATTCCATTCAAAAATATTTAGTTTACTGTCATAGATGGGTAAAGAAACCAAAACATATTCACATTTAAGGAGCTGAAAGACAGAATTCAAGAGAATTTTGATATCTATTTCTTAAATTTTCTTTAAAAATTATACCCAAACAGATCAATCGATTATCAGAATAGTTTGTGATTAATTTAATAGCAGCAGTTCTGCTTTGACATTTGACATTCACACAACCCCTGAGAAAAACTTTATTTATAAGAAATCACAGATGTGATTATCACATGAGAATGATACACTTGAATACACATAATTTTCAAATGAAGCAGAAATATTTGTACTGTATAACCAAAGGAGGGTGGCAAATCTTTAGGCATACAGTATAACTCACAGAACGTGGGCCCTGATGAGTCATATTAATGCATTTAGTGTGCATAGATGATGTTCAGAGTTGTGAAGTAGTAGCATTGTGCAGATTCATACGTTATTGTCCAACAGCTTAATATGGAGCTGATGTATCACTTTTTCTGGTTGAGTAGCCTGTGCTTGGGATGGAATCTGCTTTATTGACAACAAAATAAGTTGAAACACAAATTATGGGAAATACAGTGGGTTTTTAGGGACTTAAAATTTTTCAAATGAATGCAGCAGTTTAATTCTAGCTTGTTAAATTTAACTCACATAAACAAATACATATTTAATACAGATTTCAAGGTCAGATAGAATATAAATTTAAGGCCAATATTAATTTACATCAGATATATTGTATCAAGACAAGAAATTCCAGTACAGACCCGGCATACTATAAGTAATTTATAAACATGATTCTGAAATGTTTAAAAAATTAAGCAATCCATTATAAGATTGTTTGTTTATGTTGTGTGTTTATTAAGGAAGTAATCTTTGGCAGTGTGACACAGATAAGTTTTTACTTTTAGCCCAACGTTTAAAGAGCAAGCAATGATTTCAGAGGGACATCTTGTTTTTTACTTCACTTTATTTATCAAACAGTTAAACTTCAGTTACTTTGCAAATTAAAAATGTCATGTGTGAGAATTTTACTTGAAAACATTCAAAAATGAACTAAAGGTACAGCATCAGCATAATGAGATGTGTTGCAGAGATATCAACTCAAGTTAGCATGCCAACCAGCTAGCCCAGGCCTGTTTCAGTCTAGCTCCTGTGCTAGCTGAATGGCTAACTGAGCAAATGTGCTAATGGCAGCTTAAGTAAGCAGTTACTGTGGTGATATGCTGTCCGCTGTTTGTTTGGAGTATGAACTTGACAGGTGGCCGCTTTACATATTGCACCTTTAAAACTGTTATACAAAAAACACACAAAGAGCTTAGAAAATACAAAGTCATTGTATGTTGCATAAATCAAAGCAACTCCCCCAGCAGTCTAAAATTATATGTTAACTAAAAGTCCTGCACTGACAATGTTACTGGAAAGGATTGTGGTTCATATTTCATGTTTCATATCTATTGTTTTCATATTGGGGCATATAAGACAATACAAAAGCAGATCCTAAAATATCTGTGAAAGGCCAGTATCAACAAATAATATCCCCCAAATAATATACTCTGTCAGACTGTAAGTATGCAGTCTCACTTTATAACACGTAAGAGAATATAACGTCATATCCAATTTTGAAGGGGAACGCATTAAAAAAGCAACCGGTTACAATAATACGTTTCTTTTAGCGGTAAGAGAGTAATATATTACGTCACTAAAAATGTTTCAGTAATATAATACTACAGTTATATCAAGTAACAGGCTACAATATTCATTACTGACCAAAGTGAAACGTTCATTGTTGTTTTTTTGAATTAATCCTAATCCTTTGAGCGCACTTTAATTTACATTCTTCAATTACATATGATCATGCATTCCTTGTTCTATGGACTAAAATATAAGTGTCATTATAAAGGGTATAGGTCTATTGCGTTTCATATGACTAAGCCTATAATTATTAAAATATAAAATACTACAAAAAATATTTATTCTTAAACCACATCTCATAATATATCAGACTTTGATCCTTTGTCTGCCTGCTCACCCCTGTGTCCAAGGTCATTTGTTTAGTTAAAAAGATCTAGGCTATTCAATTGTTCTATAAAGATTATTGGGGGCATTTGTTGAAAGTAACTAAAAAGTAGTGTAACAACTAATTAATATATTACTCTACAAAGACAGTAATATTGTAACGTGTTATATTACTTTAGAATGAAAGTAACTAGTTATATGGAATATACTGCATTTTGAAAGTAACTATGGACTGACTGATCATATCACAACTGTCTTATAACATGCTACGAATATTCTGCCTAACCCAGGATTAGGACTAATGATTATTTTTCATTATTTTGTCCAATTATGTCTTGTACCAGCGTATTTTCTCAGTGTGGTGGTAGTACTTTTACCTAGCCTAAATAAAGAATATGCATACAGAAGATACACTGAAACACTGTGTGTGTGTATGTGTGTGTTTGAGTGTTTGTATGTGTGCAGCTGCTGCCGCTCTGCGCGCTGTCCAGCAGGGGTGGTGCTGAAAAGCTCGGCGCTGAGGCCTGGCAACCCCACTGACAGGCCTTGCACATCTCCACTCACAAACATGCCGATATAAACACCTGAACACCGCTGCTGTTAACACACACCAGTGGGTGAACATGTATTAAAAGGTCAGCACCAGAACTGAATCATCGTTTGTCCATTTCCGCGACCAAATCACGGTGAGAGATTCACGACCAGAAAAAAAGCAGACACCGCTTTAAATCACGGGCCTCATAGCAAACAAAGTTCAGCTTGGCGGTTTCTACGCTAATTTCCGTCCACCGACATAAAAGAGCACTTCCTAGCAGACAGGAAACCACATCCACACCGCGCCTCCCCCGCCATTAGCTGCCCGGTTTACCCCCCCACACAATATGACAAATACTAACGGCGTCAAGCGGCACCCAGGCAGGTGGCTCCGTACCTTTTGTAGTCGGAGGAGAAAATCCCTCCGCTCGCCGGGTCGTGACCATATTCAGGCTCCCCGACACTGGACGAGCCCCCCTTCTCATCGTTGAAAGCAGAGCTGGCGGACATTGCCGTGGCTTTCTGTGTTTTCTCCCCCTCACACAGCAGCGATGGAGATTTAGTGCAGAGGGCAGCAGGATGTACGGCTCTTAAAGGCGCACTGACACACGGCCGTTATCTCTGAGATGCTCGGTGAGGAGGGGAGGGGTGTGATGGGTGGAAGAGCGGAGGGGGACGGATGACGCTCGGGTCACGTGATTAAAGTGTCAGTAAAACCCGGAAGAGTTTGACACAGTGTCCCTCTTCAAGGTTCAGGGTTCATTTATTCGTCATTGCACAGCTTGTACAACGAAAAAAGCAGGTTTTAGACCCTCTATGCTACACAAGAAATCTATATTTTTTATTGTGGAGTGATGGGTTAAAGAAGTGCTACTGGAAAGACAGCCCTTGAATAAAACTGGGCTGTCTATGCAATGAAAAGACACAAGATTACAGAGGAAAAGGGCTGTGGTATCACAGATATGTTAATGCAAAGATGGCAGCCATTCAGTCCAATACAGAGATGAAGTGACACCTCTTCCCGGATTCTTTGACAAACTTTGTCTGACAGTGAATGGAGAGAAACAAACTTTTTTGATCCCACTTCTGTTTTGTCATGACTCACATATATAATGCTTGTCAATTTCAAAGATATTTTCTTATTTAGAGAAAGTTGCAGTCTGTCTAAATAAAACTAATGAGTTGGCAGCCATGTTGGTGTTTGTGACGTGTCTTGAGCGAGACAATGTGTTTGACTGAACAGTTTTACACCAAACGAGGTTATTTTTACTTTTAATTATGACAAACCGTGACTCTCTTGACCCATGAATTATCTTTTAAATTGACAAACATCATATGAGTAGTTCATTACACAGTTGAAGCGGGATTAAAAAAATAAGTATTTGTCTCTGTATTCATTACCATACAAACTTCTTCCGAAGGAATATTCCATAGAGTCTACCGGAAGGGGCATGACTATATGTGGGGTAGTGTATCCCCTAATATAATCACAGGCAGGCAAATTGAAAGAAGTTTAAAGGATAAGTTCACAAACAAAAGGAAATTCTACTCACATCCATGCCAATTGAAAGTCAGGTCAAGTTTCATAGTCCACAAATCAATCTGGAGCTTTATAGCAAAACAGCATTGCAGCTTTCTCCTACACAACCAAAGTAGATGAGGACTTGTTTTAGAAAGTAAAAAACAACCAGAAGACATAAAATGGCTACATACAGCTCATCTGACATAATCCAAATCTCCAGAAGCCAAGCTACCAAATTGATTTGAACAGATGTAATTTACAGATGTTATTAGCAACAAGTCTAAAAAATTGGTGTTTTTTTCAGGGAGTCTGATGACTTTTCCCACTTTGTTCTCCAAAGATGTAACCAATATAAGTTGCTCTTCACTGGATTCGTCAAATGTATAACAAATTAAAATCATTTCCCAGATTTCTTTAATGAACTTGGTGAAAGCGGTTTCTCAGCTCCCATCGGCTACCACATAACTGGAACCCTGGTTTCAAATCTAGCATATTAGCAGTAGTAGTGTAGGTAGCTGTAGTAGTCCACTTTTTTACTGCCACCTGCTGTAGGTTACATGCAGAAATTGTCTATCAAGCATGCCCTCACTTAGACATAACATGCAGCAGAGGGCATTTTTATATCAAGTATTAATGATACTTAAAACATAAAATGGTACTTGTAGACTTAAATATACATTAAAACTTTACATACCAGAGCTACAACAGCCAGTTAGTTACAGATTTCTGGAGAAGTTGCAGAAAAACAAGAAAAACAAAGAAACATGTGAAGCCACCTTGAACCTACGATGTCTCCTAACGGACAAGGGCGCGAGGGTCATCACGTTGCCATGGCAACCAGGGGGCAAAGGTCGTTTAGAGCCGTTAAGAGATTCTTCATTGTTAAAAATAAGAAACATTAGGTTAGCTGTATTAGCGAGATGCACTCCGAGTAAGTTAATGAAATACACAGACTTGTTTTATGTACTGCAAGGCGGACATGCAGAGCACAAAGATGTGTACCCCGGGGAAACAAAAGAAGAAAACTCTGGGGGTCGTTAATAGCTCGTAAGTTCAGTTTTTATCACAGCTAACGTCAACGTTCATCAGCTTGCTAACGTAGCGCTATCAGCGTTAACGTTAGCTGATGAGAAACATACCGTTTGTCACTGTAATGTATGTTGTAATCTTTTATGTTGATGTGTTATTTTCCTGGCTCCCAGATCTCCTCGATCCATACATAATTCAGTATCAGGAGTTCCAAACTCCATCTTGGTTGGTGGCAGAAACAGCATACTCAAGCGTCTGGAGAGAGGCCACAATCGGACTCCCAGAAAGACAGCTCGGGTATATTTTGTAGATAGACTATTTGCATTGGTGGTTCATGTATTAAAAACTAATATACTAAGGTAAAAGCAATAAAAGTAATGTAGAAATACTCTTAGTCCTGCATTCAATTTTACAGGGGTTAAAGAGTAACGTTAGTCATGCAGACCCATGACTCATTTCAGAGTAATGCAGTGCATCCTTTATTTTTGGACTACAACTATCAATGCATTCATGTGTGAGCGTGTGAGCATCATAAATTGCATTTGGGGCAGATTTAGCGGCTTTATATACCACTGACAAGCTCAATCTATAATCTAGTTTTAAAAACTTCAATCAATCATTCAAACATTCTTCAATCCTCAAGTCAATACGTAAGAATGACTTATACAAACAATTATGGTAGAAAAGAAAAAATGTCAAGGTAAGCAAAATTAAATGAATTAGTTAGTGGTTAACCGGTAAGCCTAAGTGGAACCCAATTGGGCTGTTTTTGAGCACCTATGGTAACATGTAAGTGAAATATATAGTTTGGTACCTGATGAATTTCAGATGGCACAGATGATGCTGTAATGTGCCAAAGTGGCATATTTTCGAGATTCTGCCAGATCACTCTGCACTAAAACCATTCTAATTTTGTTCTGATACACTTTATTAGCATAAAAGTTGGTAAAGGTAATGTTCAAATTTAAGGGTGTGGTTTGCTAGAGATTTGGAGCTGCAGCTGCATCATTCCTCGGGGATTTTTATTTAAAAACAAAATCTTTCATTTATGCTGTGTGCCAACTTCATTTATTCGGACCCAGTGACACTTATACTCATACTTAGACATCTGAACAAATATTGCAAGTGTTCCCTTTATTATGGTACCTTGATTATTCAAATAGACCATGTAGTTGCAGAGATACACTCTGTTAATTATCGAGCAGAGACAGAAAATAGAGGCTTGTTCTTAACAGGTTAAGATTGTTCAGCAGACTTACCAAACAATGTTTTATAATATGCAGATGCTTTTGCTGTCTTTTTCTTGTTTGCTGTTTGTCTCAATAAATCTATCTACCTGAAGGAAATTGATAAGCGAAGACAGAATATTAAGAATAGTAATGTAAGAAATAATATCTCTGTATATGTGAATTAAAAGCATTAAGAGTTTGAGATTAACAACAAAATCCAAACAGAATGTTAGAATTTAGACTTAGTTGTAATGTGAAGTAAATCTTAAAGTAAATGTTTAATTTATTCTGGCTGTGGTTTTCATCTTTGCAGATGTTGGGCAGTGATGGCAAAGAAATCACTCCTCTGGCCATGTTTCAAGCAGAGCTGGGAATTTTGCCATCCTCAGCAGGCAGATTCTTTCTGGGTGAAACCTTTTTCAGCTCAGGATCAGACCACATGAAATCCACCTCGAGCTTCACTGTGCACTCCTCCAGGTACCAGGGATTACGTTCCATATTCACCAGCTGATTTGGAAGAAGTGAAGCAGCAATTTACTTTACTAAATTGAACAAACTTGAACAAATCCACTAACCTGTAGTGTTGACTGCAGATGTATTGTTACTGGGGATATGTATGGGTGGTGGGAGAATAATAAGATAAATACAATAAAAACAATCAGAATCTGAAATAGAGTAATTGCTATTTAATGTTGGAAGAAAATGAAGAAAAATTACCCATTCTTGTTGAAATTGTTGATATAGAATAAAAACGGGTCACATTTCCTTGTAAAAACATTATAATCCAATAAAAATTGCTGTGTTTCATTCAACCAGTACAGGAAGATATTTTTGTGCTGATTTTGAGAAAATCTAGATTTGGACAAATTCAAGTCAGCACTGCAGTTTGGCTCACAGCTTGTAGTGTATTTTGTATCTTTTATTCTCAACCCACTATTAGGAGTCTTCATACTCTTCAGATGCCACTTCATATATGTTAAAGCGACCAATTCAGAATAGCATTAGCTTTTCAACAAACTGTAAGATTTCAATCATACGTTATTGGCATTATTCCACTTTCTACCGCCAGCATTGTGCTTTCAGCCTCAGTTCTTCAGAACTTACCTTCTGTAGCATAAAACATGTACAAACATAGCTTTCCTAGCACAAAACTGTACTCTTTCTCAGTAGTGATATTGTTTTGCAGTTCATTTGTGGGGAGCAGTCTACCATCCAACCTGTCCGCCGTAGCATCACAGACTAATGAGTCTGAGGATAGTTCTCAAAAACTGGACGTACCAATCAACCCCCCGGCTTCATGTGGTTAATGTTCTCTTTTTAAAAAATATATGTTGTCAAAATGTTTATAAGTTATACTGTTTCCTCTTGGTGATTGTCAAATCCTCCATTATTTAAAATTAGTCTTAATATGTTATAAATAGTATATATTTAGCATGTATATATTCTTTCTGTGATGTGTCTGCTGCCAGAGGTACTGAAGGAAAGAGACAACATTGAACAAACTTTGACTGAAGAGATGTTGGATGAGGTGGCAGAAATCTGCCTCACCGAGACAGATACCATTTCACTGCTAGACATACCATCAAGCGTCTTCTTGACAGAGGATGCTGATGATGCAGGAGCTATTAAGTGAGTGAAGCCCCCAGCTTGTTGGTTTTCTTTAATGTAGGCAAGATAAGAATTGCATCTTCACTGGTAACGAGCTGTTGACATTTTATTGTTTTACAGAGAGAAAAACAATCAATATGCTGAGCTTTGCAAGAACAGAATAGGCAATGATAACTATTTGGAAGAATCAGCGCAGACATTCAGTGGAGCACCAAAAGACAAACACACCCAGAGTGACAAGATCACCAAGGAGGATAAAGGTTTAAAGGCTTAATTATGCTCCTTGCATAATGTTTATTTTTTATGTAGTAACAGGGTTGTTCACATTCATAAATAATTATCATTATCAGTTTGTTGTTTAGCTTTACTCAATGGAGCTCAAGTCTTGGATGGCAAGAAAGCCTCATCAATTTTCAAACACATCTAAACCTGAGCAGTAAAGCACTGGTTGAAAGCAATATGACTTATGTCAAAGTCCAAACTTAAGTCTCTGAAGACTGCAGCTTAGTTTGCTGACATTATTTTCTAGCTGATGTCGCAGGATAATGTTAAAGTGAAACCAACACCTAAAAATTCATGCCATAATGAATTATCAGTTCAGATAGTAGCTAGCTTTCAAAGTTCAGATAGTTGTATCACAGTTCATCAAGGTTTGGTATCCCGATAGAATACATATTTTGGTGCAGGATTTTGGGCAGTTGTAGTTGAAATGTTCTCATGTCCACAGGCATGATTGCTACTACCTGGGACATCTATGACTCTTTCTGTGATCAAAATAAAAGCCCTGACACTGATAAGGATGACTATACAGAGAGTACTGTGGGCACCTGCAAGGGCCGAGAGAGTGGAGAGAAGAGCAGGGGCAGCAGCAGCTACTCAGGTAAAGCCATTCATAGCATTACAGTATATTCGATACTCAGTCTATAGTGAGAAATTAAGCCATTTTTGCTGTTTTGTGATATCATTTCATCATATTTCATTTCCTCAGACAGTACCAGAGGCTCACTGTTTGAACTGGAAATGTGTGGGAGCAGTTTAAATACTGAGCCTGACCCACAGCTCATATTGTCAGAGTCGTTCCAACACAGCTTATTTGTAATGGAGAGGATCATTGCGGGACAGATCTTTCAACCCGAGCTAGCTTCTTATAGACAGCTACCCATGCTAGAAGGTAAGCCTTGACCTTCCTTCTTCCACTTGAACTTAAGATTTAGCTTCAGTTCTAACATGTGTATTTGAAGAAATCCTGTTAACAGTGTAGTAATGTTGATTGTTGAAGACCCTGACAGCACAGCGAAGCCTGGGACTGAGGAACAGAGCGAGGAGGGTGAGGAGAGCTCTTCATCTCCAACTCTGGAATATCTCTGGGCTTTCAGTTGTGAGCTAACCAAAGGACGCAACATTACCAGCATGGCATGGAACAAGATTAACCCGGTAACACATGCCAAAAAACAAGGACCAGAGTGACTACATGTACAGTAAACAAGCTGCAGTTGTTTAAAAGCAGCTCAAAAATAGACAAATCAATGATTCAGTGGTTGAAATGATACAAGTTGCCCTTGATACCACTCAGAATAATAATGGGAATTTAAAATGTAACATTTGCTTTTATTTAGTTCTAGTCTTACTAGTCCGCGCTAGAATGTTTCTTGTACTGTAAAAAATGTCAAATGTGTCCCAATTCATCCTCTTCATTTGTGGTCTGTACTTTCTGTTAGGATATCCTGGCAGTAGCCTATAGTGACTGTGATCCAAGCCACTACAAACCAAGTCTGATCTGCTGCTGGTCCCTCAAAAACCCTATGGTATAATTATACACTTTTTTGCCCTTTATTTCCTTTAATGCTCTCTGGTCTGGTCTGGTACATGCTAACCGGGAGGCAGTTGGCCACCACAATCATCTTACAGTGCCTTATTTCAACTCAATACTGTGGTAGCTTACTGCCTCTAATAGTGAGTATGGGTGAATGAGAGGCGGATTGTACTATTTACAAATTCTTTTGGGAGTGATGGTGATTCTAAATGTGTCCCCTGTGCAGTGGCCAGAGCGTGTCTTCCATTGCGATAGTTGGGTCACATCACTGGACTTCTCAGCCATTAACCCCGGCCAGCTGGCTGTGGGGATGTACAACGGCACTGTAGCCATCTACAATGTCCAGAGACAGAACAACAACGCATGTATCGCCGACAGCAGGTGAGGACTGTCTGCATGTGAGTTGATGGTGGAGCATGGAAATAAACAAATGGACAAAACCCATTTTTCTGATAGCTTGTCTAATATGTCTGTTTGGTAGTAAGTGCTCTGAAAGGCACCTGCATCCAGTGTGGCAGGTCAACTGGATCAAAGAAGATACGTTATTTCTGAAAGAGGGCAGTGCAGAAGCTCTCATCTCTGTGTCAGCAGATGGCAGGATTACCATGTGGTCCCTCCATAACAATTGTCTTGATTGCAGAGGTAGTGTATGCTGGCCTATATGATTATCGTTTAACACGTATTGGGGCTGCTCAATTGTGGGGGGAAAATGACAATCCCGATTATACTATTAGTATTGGACAGTTTGGATATTGGAATGCAAATGAGGTTAAACAAAAAAAAAATCAAGTGGTTGATGGCTTTACCAGTTTTTGCAAATGGCATCTCAGTTGACCACAGTGAGCTGAATTAATGTTATTTATTGACACAATCATTATTAAAACATTTCAGTCACAACACCATTTTGTATTTTTTGTTATTCAGTAGCAAATTGTGAGTTTTGAGATTAAACAACAGGAATAAAACTAATCATCCGCTGGACTTCATTTTATATCATTAACTGTCCAATGAATGTCAAACAAAGTATTTTGTTTTGTTTTTTGACACTTTTTAACTTTAAAGGCACTTGACAACACAAAAAAACCATTTAATTTGGTTTATGTAGTCAATATTACTTTAAGTTATTGACAGGTGAACCCTGTATAGCAGTGCTTAAACACAGTAATCATAATGTCTGTATACCTGTAGACCTGATGGAACTAAAGTCCAATCAACACACTAAGAAGAAGAAGAAGGCTGCAGGAACCAAGGCAAAGACAGAGTGTTTTCTGTCAGTATTGACCCGAGGTCTTTGTCTGGACATCCATCCAACGGTAAGTTGACCACAGAAATCAAATCGATCCTACGCTGGTTTTAACTGACCCTAGTTCTCAGACTAAAATGTTAAATGTTTTTACAATGAGCTTCTTAGGTTGTATGTTTCTCTGAATTATAAAACATATGTCTTCTGGATTGCTCTTTATCCTGCAGGATTCCTGCATCTATCTGGTAGGCACATCTGAGGGCCTCATCCACAAGTGCTCCCTCACCAACAATCAGAATGTCCTGGACACTTACCAAAAAGACCTTGTAAGTTTTTATGTATAAAACATTTAATTTGATGAAAATGTGTAAATGCACATTTGGTAAAAGTCAGCACAACCCCATTACAACAACCCAAAATAAACATTTCCTTGTGTTAACTTCAGTGATACCACAGATTCATCTGTGTAATAAAATGTTTTAAATATGGCATTAAATGGCTAGTTATTGCAGTATATTCACCACATATCACATCTTGCTCTCTCTCAGTGCCCTGTGAACCACATCGAATGGTCTCCATTTAGTTCTGATGTGTTCCTGAGCTGCTCCTCAGATCAGATCCAGTTGTGGAAGCAGGACCACTTCACCCCTGTGTTTAGTTTCACATCCACCCAGGAGGTCGTGAAAACCGTCAGGTGGTCGCCAAACTGGCCCGAAATATTTGCAGCCATTATTGGACGACAAGTGGAGATCTGGGACCTGGATTCAAACATGTGAGTCAGATTTACGTCTGTCTCTGGAACATGAGCCAGAAATAATCCTGTGTCCACTAAACACAAACCTCTCCTTTTAGTCTGGCGCCAACGATTGTACACCATGCTGCACCTGGAGTGAAGCTCACGTCCCTGTTGTTTACCACAGGGACAGACTGTGTCTTGGTAGGGGACAGCGATGGGCAAGTTACTGTCTACCAGCTAAATCTAAGTGTGGGCAAATGCAAGAAGGTAAAACTGCATATAGTCTATTGCAAAACACTTTAGATATAAGCACATGCCCATATTCACAAATGTATTTTTCATGTATGTACAGCAAAGCAAACAAGTAGTTATATGCATGATAAAGAACAGGCTTGATGTAACAGAGGGTTTTTTTTCTTCTTCACAAAGAGTAAAGCAAGCTCTCGTACTTGGTTTCTAAAGCATCGGCTAGTCATTAGAGATCCAGAGAAGCAAAGATTTAAGATAATAATTTTCTACCAACTTTTACACACTGTATCAGTTACAAGAGGAATACAAGAAAGCAAATCAATCAGTTGTCTCTCTTGCTTTTTCTTTCAGGTTGACGCTTTGGACTACATCATTCAGCACATTTAAGGAGAAGCATCAGCATAACTCAGTTGTAATACCACAAATCATAACAAAAAGAAAAGATGCAGGTTGAATTTCTTTGATAATCTCTTCTACAAAGTTAGTCAAAAATGGATTTATACTTCATTTACAACATGCCCAGAAGTGTTACCAAGACTGGATGAAATTAATAAAATGTTGTCATGTAATTTAATGAATTTAATTTTGTTTGTTTTTTTACAAGATGTGGTTCATGCAGACAGTTCAGTTTTGGTCCTGACTGACACATGTAGAATAAAGTGATTTTTCTGAACAGAAGCGCTCGCCACACATGATTCATTCAACATGATTTGGATATGTGAAAATCAGACAATAATTTCTACTTTTACTGTTTCTGACTGTGATATATGGTGTAATAATGGGAAACAGAAACATGTCCTCCAGTCCCTCAGCATGTTGTGGGGTTCAGAGGGTTAAAGTTAATTGGAGTTTGAAAGACTTAATCTTGACAGAGTGTTAGACCTTATTTTCAAGATATAGGGAGACCCCTACTGGCAGATCACATGAATGCTAGGAGAGATTTAACCAAAAAGCATTGCTTTGCTCTCCACCAGGGAGAGTTTTGTGCATCATATAATCTTCTATTCAAAGATACTGCTGGATTGAGTGAACTGATTTTATAAAATGAATTAAATCAATTATCTTACAGGTGAAAATCATCAGTTAAACCGCAGCAGAAAGACCCAATGGAACAATAAAATCTGTCATACAGATTTGTCTCTCTTACTAACTCTCTCACACTCTTTCTACCTTACAAGACACAGAGATGTGATCTTAACTCCCTAAGAGATATTATTATCATAATTATCATGTTCAAACAATATCAACCCACACATAATTTAAACAAAGACTGATCAAGATTTCAAAACACATGTCCTTAGACTTAACAGAAAGGCAACAAGCTTTAAAAAAAAAACTTATAACCAACTATATGAAGATAAAGATCAGGAATAGGAAATAAGTAAAAAATGTTGGATCCATACAATAAAAGATTTTAATAAGAGAGACGATTAAAGTTTAAAACAAATGAGTCCATAGAAAGCATTGATTGTATGTCAAAGTGTAGGTAGACGGTCATGCATTTTCCATTATGTCTGATAACAGTTATTATGTTGGTCTGTATGAGAACTTGTATCCGTGGATGCGCAACTGAATGGCAGTAAACACCACAGCCAAACATTGTGCAGAACTCGAGAATGCATCAGCTAACTCAGTTATTCTGGATGACAGTGCTCTCTTTCATTCACACACTAGCGCCGACAAATTGCATCACGCTCCCCAGACCGGCTGGTATGTCTATAAATGACAGACTGCAGTGAGTGAAGCTGCGGCTACTTGCCTTCACATTCCCCTAGAATGGGTTTCAAAAGAGGAGGAGTTTAAAAGGCAAAATATGGACGTAATAGTGAAACTGCTGTTATCCACAACTGCCTCCTCATTTCAGATTTGAAATGATTAGATTTCCCCTCTGCTGCATTGGGGATCACAAGATGAAGTTTACTGTAATTCATTCTTGAGCAGTCAAACGTTAAAAAAAAAGAAAAAAAGTGTAGAAACTAATATGAGGAATGGGAACTTGGGTCATTGCCTTAGTCAAAATAAGAGGTTCTTTGGGATGCCTTTTCGGTTCTGGAGAGTTTTCAGAAGGAGGTTTAAGAGCTACTTGAACTGTCACATTGTGGCGGTGCCAGATGATGTTCCTTGGGTCTTTGGGGGGGATTTTGGGTTCTGCTGAAAACTGTATATGATCCATTTGGAAGTTCCAATGGTCCTTGAATACATTTTAAAGTGCAACGGGTTCTTCGCAAGGCTCAAGGTAGCAGTCTCTTGAGGGGTTTTGAAGGGGTCCTGAAGGAGATTTTAGGCACTCATGAATAGATTCCAGATGCTTTCAAGGATGTTTAAAAGCTTCAGATTACATTTTAGGCTTCTTGCTGAGGTTCTGAGAGACTGTGAGTGTGTTTAGGGGGTAGATAACTTTGTAAAACAGGGCAGTCAAAAGCAAAAATGAGACCAATTTTTAAAAATCTAATTCAAGATGAACAACTTAAACAATGTCATTTTAAAATATTGCTCTTGAGTTAATGATTAAGATGGGAACTGATGAAAAACTATTCTTGCTGAAAACCAAGACTGACTTCCTTTTTGTTACTGTGTATGGTCTGTATCTGCTGACAGTGTGACTGCGGACACAATGACTGCCTGCCAGCAGGGCAAAGATTCACATGAGCCGTAGTAAAACACGGTGATGACGCAACACGCAGACGAGTTATATTTTTACCCGGCTGTGATCTATGACTCTTTAGGGTCACGTATCCTCACACAGAGATGCTTAAGTAAGCTCTTCTGCCAGCTTAAATTAAAACACGGTGAGCAACAACGGGGAGGTGAAGATATAAATCCCATGATGACAGGTCACAGGCAGAGCATGTGATCCCACACATGGAAAATGAGCTTCACAAAGTATTTAAATGGTGAAAGAGGAAAACGGCTAAACATGTTTAAGGTGAAAGAGTGCAACATGATACCGTCCTTCTAAACTACACAAAGTTTGGTTTGAATTTTAAGCAGTGCGCCTGTGAGGATGTGAGCAGTTTTGTGTTGCGTGGTCTGGGTTAACATCCCCTTTTAAATCCAAAGATTTTTACTTTGTGTTTCAAGCATAGTGAGAAGTGAACCTGGATTTGAAAGTGACATTACTGAAGTTGGCTGGTTTTAAACCCAGTGTCCTTAAGTTGATACACTTTTTTAATCAGGGTTACAATACAGTGTTGAACCTCCAATAGGCTGTCATAGATATAAATGTGAGTGATGATTTAGGTTATAGTTTCTTTCTTTAGTATTAAAAAAAACAAAAACAAACATGACCTACATGAGCAAACAAGACCATCAGCGAGAAGATTGGCTATTTCTGTAATTAACAAAGTGATCAGTGTTGGCGAAGACATAAATTGAAAACAGTTTTCAGGGTGAAGTGCTGAGGATGAGTTGAGGATGGAAAGAAGCTACGCGGTTTACGTTTTGTTTCACCATCATTATATTAAACTTATACATTTACATTTACATACATGCCACAGGGGCCGCCAAAACCAACACACATTACAGTTCCTTGTAGCTGCTTTAAGCTCCACTAACAACTCCATGAAGTTCTTTTAGTATCATGGCAACTGATAAATCGGAGTAAGTAGATCTTTAGTTAAGATTATTTTGTTGACTTTTTAATTTCTCTTTTCAATCAGAAAACACAGCTGCTGTTCTATTCTGATTCATAAGATAGACAGTTGGCTCTTTGTGTGGGAGGAGAAATATGTAACAATTTCTAGTGATTTAAATGAATCAATCACTTTTTTTTGTTGCCCATTTGTCAGCGGATTGTAACACGGCGAGAAAAATGGGTACTCACTTGTCTCTCTCAGTTGACTATACAAGCCTGTGGACGATTTGTTTAAGTTGTTTAATGCTGCTGGACTGTTTTTTTTTTTTGTGAAGGACTCGAGGGCTATTACGTTATCTTTTTGACGCACTCTCATCACTTTGAACAGCACTGCATTCACTCCCTGCTCAGCAGGCAAAGTTAGTGACTTGCTGTTGGACATTAAGTGGAGCTTTCAGCCGCTAAACATCCAGATATTGTTCCTATGGTCGGTGGAGACCAAAAACAGAGCTAAAAGGAGACCGTCATATTGAGAAACAACCCAGCATTTACAGAAAACTGAAAATATTGAAAATCAAAATAAAACATATCTTTTTTTTTTTCTTGTATTTCTTCTGAGTTTGACTCAGGGTGCCCTTGTGATGTGGATACATGAAGACATGAACATCACAGGAAAAGCTCTCTCTTTCAAACGTTTAACAGCCTTTATTGTCACAGCAAGACTGGACATGTTCTGGCATCTTTGTCCGACTCCCAGATTGATGCCGTGACAATGAAGGGAGTGCCCAGCAGTTTTTTTCTTGTGATTTCATGTATTTACTCCTGCCTGTTAAAAATGTTCCGTGGTTGAGGGAGCACTTTGTTGGGACTCAGTATTTGTTTTAACAAAAAAAAAAAAAAAACCTCTTTAGTACAAGTGTCTACCAGCCAGCTACACAGTCATGGGCTTGCCAACATAAACGTCACAACTCCACACAGACTCCAGCCCTGTGTTGTTGTTGTTGTTGTTGTTCCTCTCGCTGTAAACTCTCGGAATTGTATTCCTAAATGTTGGACTGCACCTTTAATGTCTCTGGATGCGCCTGACTGTTGGATTCGTCCAATTAGTGTGTAGGTGGAGCGCAGGAGGCGACCGAGCGGGGAGCGACAGCACACACACACGGACACACGGACACGGACACACGGACTCGGTCTGTTTCAGTTCCTGGAAGCGGAGAAAGGCGTGTAAAGTTTCCTCTCAAGTTGGCGATCGGCTGTAGAAAGTCAATCTCGGACAGTTTGTGGAGTCCGATGGTGCTGACGGAAGATTTCCCGATGATTGAAGTGTCGATACCTTCGATGGAGAGGGAAGTGGATGAGTCGGGAAAGTCCAAAAAGGTGAGGACGGTGTTTGTCAGTGGCACCTCACGTCGCTTAAATGGAAAAATAACACTTTAACGTATTATTCCTCTATTAGTCTACCGCTTTTCGCTTTGTTATTGCACTGCCGCCTGTTCATAGTTTGATAGTGAAGGCGAACTGCGACGCCAGGTGAGCCAGGTGACCTGCAGGAGAAGAGTGAAAGTGCGTCCGGCTCAGAGGAGGCGCAAGAAATACTCAGATCTCTGCCTGCCAGCTAAAACAATGGAGTTTGGTGTTAAAAGTGCTGCTTTAGTAAACGTAACAGTGGTGGAAGAAATATTCAGATCACTAACTGAGTAGAAGTAGAAGTGCTACAGTATGTCAATATATGTAATTGCCTATTGTTAATATGATAGGGATAATGCAGGAGAGATATTGATATTATGGAGCTCATTTCTGTAGGTTAAAGGAAAACACAACATTAAAAATCAGCTTGAACAAAAAAAACATAAACCATACATGTGAAATAGAAAGTCAGAATTATGATTTAAAGTCGAAATAATGAGATGAAAAGTCAAAACTGAAACAGAATTGTTGAATAAAAAGGCTAAGTTATTGGATAAAAAGTCTGAATCATGACATTTAAAAAGTGAAACTATGAGATAAGAAGTTATGAAATATAAAGTCAAAACTATGAGATCAGAAGTTGCGGGCTAGAAGGTCTGAAGAGCATAAAAGTCGAAATGGTGACATAAAAGGTCATAACTGAAATAAAAGTCACAATCATGTTAAAACATCATATTTCTGATGTTAAAAGTCATAAACTGACGAAAGGCTGTGGCTCAAGTGGGTGGTTCAATAATTAGTGTATTGGTGTGTGTGTGTATGCGTGATGGTGCTGTAGAAATGCAAGTCCATCCACCATCTGAGATTTTATTTTATTTTTTTAAAGTGGAAGCTGTGAAAGAGAAAGACAACATTTTGTGATATGCAGTTGAAATTATGAGATGACGACCTGGACTTGTGTGTTTAAAGTCCAAATAATAACATAAAAGGTGATCATTCTGAAATAAGAAATAATTGAACTGAACTGATTTTTTAATGTTAAATCTTAGAATAAAAAAACTAAAGCTGTCAAGCTGCTCTCCAAAAGTACAGTACAAGAACCTGGCAGTAATATGTGCCTGTACAAATATGGGCTTCAAATGTGTTTGCTCTTAACATGCGTGACCTCAGTCGTACTCACACACCTCCAGGTGTGTGTTTGAGCAGAAGGGAGAAACCACGTTCTCAAAGTCTTAACCTGTGGTGGTTAAAGTACTCTTATACTTAAGTAACAGAGTAATTCATCTGTCACTCAGTTACATGTAAAAGTCTAAATAAACATGAACCAAAGAAGGACATTTGTCCCATATTTGTCCCCTAAACCGTACTCAAATAAAAGTACACAGTCTTACAAGATGGATTAAAGCATTTCAAAACTATTTAAGTAGACATACTCAAATATTTAGAGTCCAAAATGTGGATAAATTCATAAAGTTTGGTTCCCTCCTGAACTTGTCTGGAGGGTTTCCGCAGTTGGACGTATGTTGTTTTTTCGTTCCTATTTCAAACCAGAAGGCTGTAAAACATTAATGACATTATACTGCAGTACACATCCCCCTTCTCCCTCAACACACACACACACACACTCACACACACACACACACACACACACACACGTACTGAAACACAGTAGCATAAATTGAAAACCACAGACTCGGGTGTTTCCTGTGTAGAAGCTCATTAAGGCAAGAAAACTTGGGATATAAACACGTGGTGTTCTTTAATAAAGTCTTCTGTGATTATAAACTCAGTTGATGTCAGAGGCTGAAGCAAAAATCATCACACTTCCTGACAGCAATCACCTAGCTGTGAATTTCTAACGTATCACACTCACACCTACATTTGAAAATGGCAGAAATCAACACTCGCCTGGGGAATTTGTTCCAGACTCAGCAGCCAAGTCTCCGAAACCGCAAGATGTTAGACTCGTGTTACCTTTTGTTTACGTTGCTGATAAAAAAAGCTGGAAGCTGTAACTGTACAAACACTCGAACATTTAGGTTTCTCCTCAGCAACATTGTACTCCTTTCCTATATCAGTAGTTCAGAGTTTAGAGTTGTATGGGGACGTTAATCTAGAGGGTCTGCTAATAATTATTGACTGATTTAAAATGTTGAGTGGTGTTTGCAGAAGTAAAAGCACATCACAGACACTGAAGCTTAAAGTTTACCAGCAAAGATTAAATTTTGTTTTTTAAAACCATGTGGTGCAATCTAACTAAATACATTTACTCACTATACTTATAACTATACTTGTGAAATATACATATGATTTTAGAAGTAACACTTGAATTGACGAAGGCACTCGCAAATGACATGGCAGTAGAAAATGTAAACAATGTGTGATTCATTCATTTTTTTCTCAAGATTTCAAAGTAAATACAGTAAACAACAATATTATAAATAACATCTCAATCATTATATATATATATATATATAAATATATAAATATA
>CAEMYA010000045.1:2461756-2490481 GCA_903131615.1 Diplodus sargus | reverse complement strand
CGAAGCTTCACCTGCAGCTGTGGTTGTCGGTTCGGAGTCATGTTTTCTGTGTCTTCCTTCCCAAAGGAAAATCCTGCCTGATGACTCCTCTCCAGCCTGCTCCGGCCTCCTCTGTTCTCCTTCCTCTAATCCTCCAGCAGACACAGAAACTAAGGGAAGAACGTTCTAGAAGTGGATCTGACCGGGCTGTGAGGTGGCCTGATTCTATGCACTGGGCGCAGCTCAAAGCCATCGACACAAACTCCCCAAGAGTTTTGTTGGTTCACCTGATTTGCTTTGACCTGCATACCTTCAGTATGCTGTGCCTTGAGAAAAATAAGAGGTTATTCTTGAATATTTTATTCATATTTTAGAGCCAAACAACTTAAAGATAAGCACCACGTCAGTTACCCTTCTGAGATTCACGTATTTACACTCGCATATAAACAAATGTGTTTGACTGGAAACTGGTGAGCGTCTTACTATAATGTAGAATCTAAGTGGTGTTCTTGATGTTCTTCGTTTCTTCATGTCAAATAGATCAATAGATCACTTGAAAGCTCATTCGGACACCGGTGGGTATATAACTGTTATCTAGATATACTTGACATTTTTGTTATCTGTTCTGTGGGGATAAATATGGTAGAGAGTATAACAAAGTTTATGTTTTCTCAGTTTGTGGCCTGAACACTCCCTTTTATAAAGATGTTTGAAGGGGCAATTTGTAAGATATGGCTCGAATTTTAATTCAAAACGTTTTAAAAAAAAAATGAACCCAACATTATCGTAGGTATGTGAAATAATAACAATGTCCACGTGTTTTTGAAGACGTCTATGTACCGTGTTGCAGAAATATCTACGGAAGTTAGCGTGCTAACCAGCTAGCCCCGGCCTGTCCTGTCTAGTAATACCGCTTTGTACCACAAGAGGCAGTAGTCTGATAGTCCAGTTCTTATTTTCTACTTCTCACGAGCGCTCTTGGCATGTTAAATCTAATAGATAAACAAAATTAAGTCACAGAAGTTCAACAAAGGAATTTCTCTGACCTCTTTGTTCCTTACTGAACAGAGAAATACAACCGCAAGCCTTCTGGATTCGAGTTTTGGAAGCAAGACGAGCTTAACTGCCTCAGTGACGCCTCTTAAAACACACTCTATACCAACTCGACAGAAACAAATTGGACTCACCAAAACAGTCTTTAGTTTGCTTTCTCCAATCTACTCAGTAACTACTCTTATCTACTCAATAAATTCTCTATTCATCGGGTAGATTGTGAAAAAATTCCGCCTCTATGCATATTTTTCGCCCAACAGCCCCCTTTTTGCAGTCACTCATAGACACCAGCCACCCAAGAACGCCCACTGCAAGATGGTTCTCTAGTGATATACTGCCCCCTATTTGTTTGTAGCGACACACAACGGGTGGCCATATCTTACACGTTGCCACTTTAAGGTTAGAAACTCCACATAGAGCAAACAACAGCAACAACTCTGTTGCTAGCTCTGCATTATAACTTCCTGATGCAGCGTTCGAATAAAAGTGTGACCAATTAATTAAGTGTTACACAAACAATTGCAAAGTTAAAGGTGGTTTGAGGGGGATTTTTCTCTTTATGCAGTAAAGCAGTTTACAATCAGATTAACCTAAAGGCTCTGTTTGAAATGAAAGCTAGTTAATTAAAAGAAAAAAGAGGTGTGGGTCATATGTTATCAGGGTTACTGTGTTTTTGTATGTACTCTTTTTTGTTTACTGCTTTCCCTCTCCTATAAAATGTGATAATGTACCAGTGTAACATACTGCAATTCCTGATTCCGGTTCTGGCATATACATGAATTGTGCTTTTTTTGTTTCATGGGTTGTTTGTTTTTATTTTCTGAGCTTACGTGGGAACGCCTGTATCATGTTAGATGTACAGTATGTAACTGTCAGAACAATGTATTTGTATACCTCACATGGCCACTGAAGGCACGCAATAATGGAGTCTTAATGCAAACATGCAACAAAAATGATGTACGGCAGTTTGTTTAGCAGAATTAATTCTTTGCACTAGTAGGAAGTGGCAGGTGTGCCTGCAAAGGTGAATGTAACCTTAACTCCGAACCCCCCCTTTTATTTTTAGCAAGTACAATCTATTCATCTTTACTCATTTCATAGTTTGTGTCTCATGTTTTTAACATTTGTAACTTTCAACAAGTTTCATTTACTTGTAGTTTGTCATTAAAGTATGTATGGAGAGAAGAACTTGACTTGATTGTGTTGCAGATTATTAATATTTGTCATGTTGAAAGAAATTGATTTGATGACCGACTTTCATCAAACTGCAATTTTAAACAACCTGTAAAGAAAAAAGGCCAAACATTTTCTGGTCTCGGTATCTTAAAGGAGTAGTTCAGACAAAAATGATAATTCAGTCAGTTTATTCTCGCCCCTTGCTGATGGAAAGTTTTGTAGTCCACAAAACATTTCTGGAGTTTTATAGCAAACACAGCTTTGCAGCATTCTCCTAAACATTTGAAGTAGATGGGGACTTGTCTTAAAGCTAAAAAAAATAAGATAAATAAAAGTTCCACACAGCTCGTCTGGCATCAGGTAGCAAGGAGACATCATATAGATGTCAAGGCAAGTTTGTTTGTATAACACAGTTCAGACACAAGGCGACTCAAAGTGCTTTACAGGGGTATAAATTACCTTAAAATACATTAAAAACAATAAGGAAGATAACAAGACACAAAAAATTTAATAGCTAAAATAAAATAGTTACAGAAAAGACAAGACAATGAGTTATAGTACAGTTCGGATATTGATCACTGCTGATTTTTTTTTGCCTCATTGCCCCTGTAGGTTATCCAAGCCACTAGTGGGAGGGATCAATGCTGCAAAATTAATAGCTGTTAAGTTGTTAAATCCTTGTCATATATTGGTTAGTTTACTTAGTGAGTCTCCTCAATATATACAAAGTATGGACAGATTGACAGTCCTTTGCCGTCATATACAATAAGAAGCAACAAGTAAATTAAGTAGTAAGTAAAGTTTATTTAATATAGCTCCCTTCACAGAGCAAGGCCACACAGTACTAAACAATAAAATCAAAACATCGAACCATAAAAACCAGTAAATGAGTAAACGGCAAACAATTAAAACACATCTCAATTACATATTTTTTAGGTGAGTCAAAGGCCAGTGTGAATACATTTTGAAAAAAGTTTTAAGTTGTTAAATGAATCAACAGGAGCTGCACAGTGTTGGAGCCACCACTTCAAAAGCACCATCAGCTTTTGTTTACAGATGAGTGCAGGGCACGACCAATAAGCCCTTGTCAGAGGACCAATTGGGAATGTGAGGTGGAGCAGCTCGGAAATATACATAGCAGTCTGACAATGAAGAGCACTGTATATAAAAACAAGAACCTTAGAATGAATCATAATCTTAACAGGAAGACATTGTTAATAACATGAAAGTTGTATAATTCTCAGAAGGAAGAAACGTGTGTTAATGATGGGATTTGTTTATCAAAATACTTTGCCTGATTAAAAAATAACATGAAGGTTTGTAATATTAGACTGTACAGTGGATAACAACGAATCAATGCATAGCACAACCTCAATAAAGGGAGCTTCTGACGTAGTTTTTTTTTTATACTCTTTTAATCAAAAATCCCTCTTTTAGATATTAACTCAGATAATCTGCCCGTTTTGTGGGAACAAAAAAAACGGTATGCCCTTTAAATGTAATCATTAACGACTGAATTACGCGTCTGCGTCTGATTGGCTGAAACGCTATGCTACGTGAACCAATCAGAGCGACGTGCGTCTGTGCGCCGCGTTCACGTCCGGCCCCCTTGTCGTGGAGGCAGCGCAGCCTGGAGCCTGGAGCGGCCGCCGCTGCAGTCCCCACCCCGGATACCGCGCTACTGGCCCCGGCTTATATAAAGCTAGCACGTCTAACAGGCCGTCCCCGGGCTGCCCTTTTTTCTTGTTGATGGTCAGACTCTGCGAGAGAAGGATGAAGTTCCTTGTAGCGGTTACAGTCATTGTGGGATCACTGATTTTTCTCGCTTTCCCCAATGGCTCATCTGCTGACGAGAAGAAGAAAGGCCCCAAAGTGACTTCGAAGGTAGGTGGTAGCTCGCTGGCTAACTTTCCAGAGGATCCGGCAGTGAATCAGAGCTCTTCCTCATTGCTAGCCGCTAGCTGCGGATTGCGAAAGCCACGTCACACGCAAGCAAAAGCCTAACGGAGGCATCCTTTTTGCTGGATCGGTGGGCTTGTTAGCAGGGAAGCTAACGTTAGCTAGCAGACGGCTGACGTGAGGTTTTGTGACGAAAGGGAGTTTGTTAGCTGGTCTTCGTGCGGGAAATGAATCACGTGTAAATCGCAGTTACTGGTCAATATAACGAGTTTTATCATTTGACGGTTGCAGGACGGCAAACTGAGCTGACGCGGTCCTAGTTAATCTGCGCTAGCCAGCACGTCGGCCTCAACGTCAACTGTCGATATTTTCAAATGCACCGTTAATAAACTGGCCCACATGTGTTTAAGGCTTCAGTTATTGACTTCTCCTTCATTAGTTAAGCCCCCGGGCTGCAGCTCAGAGAGGCTCAGCAGATGTTATCATGTCTGGCCTTGTTGTGTCTGGGTGCAGCAGCTTTGTCCACGTCTACAATTACACTTTAAGGAAGCTGTGAAGTGGTCAGTAGACCCACCGGGCTCTTTGTTTCTACTGTCCCTTTGCAGCAAATGTGGGTGCGAAACACTGACAGACCAATGCCATATCTCCTTATGAATGCTAATTATTAAGAACTGTCTTGCACCACAATTAAAAACAAATAAATGAATAATTACAATTGCATGGATATGCTATAATGGTCATATGGAATGTGTCTTATCTGAAAATGTCACAGAATGAACAAACCAAATATTAGTGTACTGATAAAAGATTGAAACTGGATTGCTCTTGTTTCACACTGTAACCGGGCTCCTGGATAAACTGCAGTTAATGAATATCTCGATTTTTTTTCTTCTTTTCATTGCTGTAAATACAAGCTGTTCTCAAAGGAAAATACGGTCCCCAGATCACTGTTTGGAGCCAGAAAGGTGGCAGGGTCCGCCAAATATAAACAAAGTGAAAATGAAAATTGAATGGAATATCGAACCCTCACATTATTATACGAATGCGCCACACATTTGCCTATAAGATATCACCTATTCAAAGATGTTGGGCCTGTACATTTATGTCAGCCTGTCCATTTTGATTCAGAATATTAGAGGGGAGAAAATTTTTTTTTAGAAATAAACATTTTTGCCTCACCATGGGAGACATGTAAGTAAGGTAAATTAACTTAATAACTTGACTTCTTTACAGGTGTTCTTCGACATGAGGATCGGAGATGAAGATGTTGGAAGAATCGTCATCGGGGTCTTTGGCAAAACGGTTCCTAAGACGGCCAATAACTTTTTGGCTCTGGCAACAGGAGAGGTGAGAGCGCCAAAGCTTTGTAATTAGTTTGGTAATACAGCTGACACTATGCCACAAAATGGGCACGCATTTAAAGGATCGTCCCTTTCCTTTACTCCGTATTGGAGCACAGAAGAGGCGTCAGATTTCGCTGATTGTTGAGGCTGAAAGGAGCCATGTTGTGAACTTTTTAACTTGGGATAAACATCCTTGTTTGCGCTCCCAAACCACAAACCTCCACACTGTGAAGACACTTTGAATACGCCATTCGACTCTCATTCATTTGATGGCATTTAAATGTTAAATACTGGCAGCTGATGCTCCTTTTCAGATGTTTCAAGTGTTGCTTATTTTGTTGTGTTTGTTCTGAATCAACAGAAAGGATTTGGTTACAAGGGCAGCAAATTCCACAGAGTCATCAAGGACTTTATGATCCAGGGTGGAGACTTCACCAGAGGGGATGGCACCGGAGGTAAAATGGCCACCGACACCTGCAGAATGGCATTCACAGCGGGACGCAGATTTGTTTCTGCAAGAGCAAACTTGCTCATGACCATCTGAATCAGTGCTGTCCTAACATCTTACATTCTTTAGGGTCGTTTTAGCCCTGAGTTCTATAGGAATTTACCAGTAGTTCAGCTGTGCAGATTGTCAGGGAAATTGTTTAAGTTGAAATACTTCTGTTTATTTCCTTGTTTTGAGTGTTTTTTTATGAGTTGAGGATTTATTTAATAGCTTTTCAAAATTCATCACTCAAAGCACCAAAAGATACCTGAGACTTTGTGCCAGGAGCTATTTTGCGGTGTCACTTTCCCGTTTGTCAGAGCGACTCAAGGCGCTGTGTCGTCTTCTAAATGTCATCAGATAAAGTTGAGATAAACGACTGTCGCAGTCTAGTCATCCAATTTGGATGCAAAGGTCATAACAAGATGTTTTGTAGAAATGAAAATAAACCAAATATCAACTAATTGTCTGGTACAGATCTAAACGGTACAAATATCTTTTTTTTTTTCTTCTGTAAATGAAGGCAAGAGCATCTATGGAGACCGTTTCCCCGATGAGAACTTCAAGCTGAAGCACTACGGCGCTGGCTGGCTCAGCATGGCTAACGCTGGCAAAGACACCAACGGCTCTCAGTTCTTCATCACCACCATTCAGACTCCGTGGCTGGACGGCAAACACGTCGTCTTTGGAAAAATTCTGGAAGGGATGGTGAGTGTGAAGAAACTAACAGCAAACGCCTGTGGTTTTTAGTCGGGCAATTTGGTCAAATTTGTCAACATGTCAAGCATGAGGAGGCGTTAAAGATGATTATCGAGTTTCCAACCAATAAAAACTTAGCTGAAAACTGCTCTGGGATCTAACTGAACTGAAGGCAAAGTAAATATAAAACCTATAGTAAGTCTTGTCATGTCTAGTTGTCCTGTCTGCAGAAAGGCCAACAATAGCAGGGTAATTTCAGGCTAAAATAGAAGCTAGTTTCCTGCTCCGCGCCTCCTCAGGTGCACCGCGAACAGATCTCAAACAAAGACAGTCAGACTAAAATGCTTCATAGGGCAGATTGGTTTTCTTTTATAAACTTTGAATCTTTCCAATTTCCTAAATGCGTCTGCATGTAATTACATCCTACTTTCACTCTGATGTCTAACGGAGTTTGCAAAAAGCTATTTTTACATTCTCAGGCTTGTTCTTATTTTTCTAGTTGTCAGGAAAACGCCTTGTTTCTGTTCTCTACGTCCTCACGTTTTGATGAACGTTTCACCATGTTTATGAACGCACATGCACCTACTGACGCAGTACTTTTGAATAGACGTCAGTAACAATTGCTGCCAAATGACTCAGAATCGAATAATGACTATAAATATCATCCAAATGGTGAAACTGAGTCATGTGCAGGAGAGTGGAGTGTCTTGAAAGTTTGCAGAATGCTTTTTGTTAACCGTTCATGGTTAGGAATATTCAAAAATAACTCCTGAGAAATGCTTAGTTTTCAACATAATCTGGTGTTTCAATGCCACAATCACTCATGTAAACCAAACTTAATATTACGTTTTGTAATTTAAATGAAACAATCCAGTCATTGTATATATTTGAGCATAAATAATCAGACCAAATCTTAAAATCCAAGTTGATGTGGACAGCTGATGAAATAAACAAACTGAAAATGTATATGTCTGCATTGAGTTTAAAGGAAATCTATAAACCTTCTACTAAGTAACAATTTCAGATGTGATAATAAAGACTTCAAGAGCTGCACAAAGTCTGAAATGTGCCAATTAAACAAGTCAGCATGGATATCGCTATGCCAGTCCCATATCGCCATGGGACTGCAGATGTAAGTTAGCTTAAGGCTAACTCTGGTGCAGTGCATCAAATAGTTACATTTATTTTAATTGCACATTGTTCCTTTACGAATAAAACTGAAAAAAAACACACATTATCTCAGAGGGAAGTGTTGTTCTGCATTCATCTGGCTGCTTATTTGTAGCAGTTACTTTGCCGATTAAGATGAACAAAAATTGGAAAGTTCATAGAATATAATTGTTACACATTAGAGTACTCAACAGTAAAACATTTCGTGTTGACAAAATGATGCTTGTATATCAAGCCGCTGGTAATGATGGTCAAACATAATGTATAATAAAACACTAAAAGTCCTTGTGATGTTTATGTAGGTTTTACATTTTGTGATTTTACCAAATCAATCATCGATTTAAAATGCAACATTTCTAAAGCATTGTTGTTGGTTTGTGGCACCGCTGCTGAAGTAATGGAACTGAGTACTTCTTCCTAAGAAAATACCCTCGCTGTACCAGGCAAATGAAAATGATGCCATCATATGCAAATCTTATACAAATCTCTATGCAAATGTGAAATTTTGACTACTCCTTTCTTTTTTATTTTTTTTAATCATCTAGGATGTGGTGAGGAAAATCGAGTCCACGAAAACAGATGGCCGCGATAAGCCTCTTAAAGACGTCACCATCCACGATTGTGGCACAATTGAGGTGGAGAAGCCATTCGCAGTGGCCAAGGAGTAGAGCGCTGCTGGAAGGTGGAGAACGGGGATAACAGGACTAGGGTTTGAGTGTGTTGGGTGGGTAAGGGGTGGGGGGGGGGGATCATGCAGGCCACCTTGTTTTTATCACTACCAGCCCATTGGTCCTGGAGACGGGGCTTTGGGGTCATTCAGTGTCTGTGGCTGCCTTCTTAAAGCACCAGAGGAGCAAAATCGAGCAATCATGGCGACACTCGGGGTCCATCTACCAACGAGCATTCCAAGGTGCACTTACCCGTTGTTTTTGTAAAAAAAATGAAATCTGAAATAAAGGTTTCAAGTTTTGTTAAATTGCTGAGTGAATTTCATGACAACAAAGCATCACTAACACCACATAAAAAATCAAGTTCTGTGTCGCTAGTTTACTTATTCTTAATTTATTTAGGAAGAACATGTGGATTCTTAGTGTTTTAAAAACTAGTTATGTCCACAAAGAAATTACAATAACTTTTTACATCCTATAATATTCATTCACACAGCTTGTGACACTTCTTCTTGTGACCATTAGGTGTCACTATTCACACGTGTCATCTTATCTGTCCACAGAAGTGGACACCAAAGGATTAGAAGGAGCTGAGAGGTCTCTTAAGTGTAAACCTTTTTTGTTTTTCTTCCTGTGTGCATCAGATTTCTACAGAAAGCATTAAGTCAAAAATGGATTAGTCAGTCCATTGGCCAACATAAATGTGAGTGTGTGAGCGAGAGTGATGTGCGAACTCTTTGGACACCTGCCCAAAGAGAAGTGAAAATAGAGTTATGGGAGAAAACTGATCTCAGAATGTGCAGCAACCTGCCAGCTGTGTCCAGAGGAAGCTGATATCTCTTACAGTAATAAAGGGAAACCTTTCTTGTTAAAACCAATAGTAGAAAACCACTGAAGTACAATTTTGTGTTTCTGCTATGTCATACTTTTCTCCACCGCAGTTGAGAGGGAAAATATTCTTCTTTTGACGGCACTGCATTTATATTAAAACTTACAACTTGGCTCCACTTTTATCATCTGCAACATCAATGTGACACAAACATTAACACATCAATAATCAATACAAACATGATATACAACATTCCGAAATGGGCGAGTCTGCATAACGAGTACTTTTATTGTACTTTCAGTTTTTTTTTGTTTTTTAAGCTTTTGTACTTTTACTCAAGAGTATTTCTACACTGAGGTATTACTGATTTAACTATATGAGGACTTCTTCCACAACTGCTTAAACCCAGTGTGACAAAGTAAACACACTGACGTCCTGCGCGTGAGTATTTCCATTTTCTGCTGCTTTGTACTTCTGCTCCACTACATTTTGGAGGAAAATGTTATACTTTGCTTTGCAGATGTCTCGTTGCATCAGAGCCAGAGTAGTTTGCTCTTAAATTCACTTCCCTTATTGGCAATCTGATGAAATAAACACTGATCCCAATGATTCAAATAGTAATAATTGATAATTATGATATTGCTTGCACACCCAGAAAATTACTCCTGATACTTCAGCACATTTGATATAAGATACTTGATGTTTACTTTCACCTAAGAATGATTTTCAGATTGACTTTATTAGTCCCAGCTTGCCTTGCACACATACTCAAACATACAGAACATGCGGACACAAAAACAGATGAAATGCAAGTGTGAGTCTGGCCTGCAGAGTGCTCCCTCTCACCAGAGATATCAGCAGCGCGGCACATCAGAGCGGCTCATGTTTGTGGTTTCACATGTGATTTCAGAGCAATAAAATGAGGAATTGTACGTTTCTGTGGTACTCTCTCTATTCATGATTGTTGAGGACATTAAGCGGCTCCTCGTGTTTTTTCCACTTTGCTTTGTTCCACTTGTGTCACACATCATCTCCCTGGGGGAAAGAGAGTTGTTTACAGAAGCATTTGCTTTGTCCTCCTCTGTGACAAGCTGAGGATTTCACTGCGCCGGCACACTGAGGGTAACATTGTCATATACAGAAAAAGAAAATGGAGGTTAGGCACACATTCCTGTGATTGTCTGTTCTTCCTAAAGCTCGTGTGGCACAACCGCTCCCATCTGCAGCATCAAGCGAAACAAACACTTTGACTCAGGTTCGGCGTGATATCATGTCTGCACAGTGTGTTCTGCTGGACTGGCTGTAGGTCATAATTAGCAGCAGATTGAGGATCAGAGTGTCTTCTAAAGCAGCGAAAATAATGATTTCCAGATCAGACTGGACCGTTTTTTTAGTTTTTTTTTTCATATTGAATCAGCCTGAGGGTATATTACTGACCGACTGAGTGAAGTGCATCAATAAAGAGTTTATTATTGTGCGTAAAATGCCTTCGTGGGTGCTGTTTGAGGATAAAGGCCACATTGTAATAAATGAAATCTGAAATCTCTTTATTATGATCAGGGACATAGCCATACATTTGAGGCTTAATAAGAGCGACACACATGTTTCAGCTTTGCGATAATCCCCTTTATAATTACTAATATAATCCTAAAATAATGTGATTTCTTCCCATGCAGCCATTTTTAGAAGCAGTGACTGGAAACATGTGGAGGCCATGGGAACAGTGCTGGGTGAGGGAATGGTATTCCTAAACATAACTGACCTCATCTGCTTTTGTCAACACGCCTGCAGACAGAAAGTGATCTGAAAGTTGTTCCCAAGATGGTAAACTTCTTCTGTTTGTTTCACGGGCCTGAATGTTTCTTTACACGTTTCACTGGAGATCTAAGCAAAGTCACAGTTGCTACAGTGACTGATTGGTGGAGCACTTTGGGTGGCTGTGGCTCAGGGGGTGGAGCACTTAAAGCCGCGGAGAGTCGGTGGTTGGATATCCAGCTCCGGCCTGCGTGTCGGAAAACCAAAACAATGAGATGAAAGATGCTAAATCACTCTGTCAAGCTTAGGAGGTCCTGCAGAGTTGGCTGATGATTCTCCTGGTCATTTGATCCAAGTAGTGATTCATGCAGTATTAAGTGAAGAGAAAAACAGATGAAGGCGTCTGACTACTTCCTGAGACTTGGCCTAGCGATGAGGTATTTCTGTGGGCTTACTCGGAGGTGAGCATCGCCTCGGTTCCCTCGACAACGAGCCCTGCGGATTTCTGGTTTGGATTTTGGAGTATGGCCGAAAAATAAGATCTGTAGCAAACTCAAGTTTATGATACATCTTCACCGATGAAGGCTACTTATGTGATTTTGAAAACACAAATTAAATCGTGAGAGGTGAAAAGTTGATATTAGGCTACAGACAGACTGAAGTGTGGTCGCATGACTTAGACAGACGAGTGAGCAGACGAGGCAACTGATCCAGCTTCTGTAGTGTCGTTTAGCCACTTGTTAGCAACCACCATTTTTAGGACATTTTTAATCTCTTTCATCAAATCGTGGGACATTTAATGATGTATTTTATGTCCTAGAACAAAAACGTGTCAATGTCTTAATCCTTTGGTAACCACAGACCTTATTTCCGGCATTCAACCTCATCCACTTTGAGTCGAAGGACCTGGATGTGCAAAAACGACGACTGAATTCTGGGTTTTAGGACTACAAACCACACCACTCTGTTCTTGACCTTAGAGTCCATCTTCTCATCGATTATATTTCAGATGTTGAATCACGGCAGATGCACCTGTTCTGAATCAGCTGCATACAAACTTTCAGGGTGGGGAGACGAGTATAAAAACATGCTCCACTGGTCCCTGTCAGGAGGGCCGATTGCGGCCGTTCGATCCTCCAGTGTGACAGAAACCCTCCGCGCTCGGTGTTGTGATTCTCTCCAGTGTTCTTTTAATCTCGCTGACAAAGCCTCCTGCAGGAAGTTATGCCAGATATGTCCGGCCTGTCACTGCTTTTCCAGTAAACCCAGTAAGTGAAGAATAACACTGTTTCACTGGACAATCCCCAATCGCCACAAACACGGCCAAACCGAACAACAGAGGGTTTAACCAAGACCACGGATGTGCCGACTCCAGGGAATTCTTTCCATACTTTCCTTCTGGTGAGTCACTGGATGCCTGAGTGAATCTGGGCAAAACAAGGACTGCGGGGAAGAGATCCACGTTTGAAAACAGTTTGTTTTGGCTGAGCCGCCGTTTGGCAACACTGAAGCATATTTCCACTCGATCATTTATATAAAAGAAGAAGATTCACAACACCGAATGCGACTGAGAAACGTTCGCCCTTTTTTTTTTTTTCTTTCACAACTTGAATCCTCTTCAGACTTGATTCGCAGCTCGTGAAAGCAAACGCGGATTATGTGGTTTCATGATGACACTCATCATGGCATTGACTCACTCCTGCGCTGACGGACTTTCCCTGTGGTTGGAAGTAGTTTCAGGGTGTGGTGTACCTGCAGCTTGACGGCCTGTCACAAATCATATTTACTGTCTTGGTCAGATGGTTGCGCACACTTATGTAACTGTTTTTTTGTTTCTGACGGCTGAGTCTGGATCACACTGATGTGTTACCCGAACTTGAACTGAGAGTCCAACTGCCTGCCAGCCGTTTTTCAAAGGCACAGTTTGAGATGTGTATTGATTTTGTGAGAGTTCGATGAGAACATCTTTATGCTAAATATGCAGCCCCAGCCAGCAGCTGATGAAATCACATGCCTCTTTTACAGTTTTTATAGGTTCACTAGATGTGATATTAGGTGTAAATAGTGTGTTTAAGAAGTGTTGTTACTTCTGGGCAGACCCGGGCTAGATGTTTTCAGTCTTTATGCTAAGGGAAGCTATCCAGCAGCCGTCTGTAGCTTCCTATTTATCGTACAAACATGAGACGTGGTCTGATAGTCGTGTCACGTCGGTGTTGTTCCTGGAACATCGTAACATAGAGAAAGGGTAGGAAAAGCAGACAAAGACAGGAAGTGGAGAGCAAATGTAGACGTTACATTAAAATCTGGATGCAGTGTTGGATAAAGCCCCCAGGAAATATTTTCGGCCAGTTGTGGAGTTTGCTTCTCACATCGCAAAAAAATCTGATTCATATATGTTTGAAATGTCTTTTGAAACCTTTGTTTGTTTGGTTTTTTTATATAGTTTTGCAGATGTATAAAAGATAAAATGCTGATATACTTTTTCTGCCAGTAATAGATAGTAAGGTTTTCTTGACCTAGTCCAGTTCTTGTTTGTGCAGAGTCTCCTCCACGGCGCTGTCAGTCTTGATCTGGAGCATCTTTTGTATTTAACTGTTAACGTTCAGTCCTCTAAAGACTCCACAGGGTTCAAGGGTTCTCCGCGTCACTGAGAGACTCCCCGAGCCACTCCGGTGTTGTCTGTCTCGTTTTGCATCATTGTTGCGCTGAAACTTGAATCTTCTCCTCAGTCTGAAGTCACATGGGCTCTGGTTCCTTTAAGCCGCGCTCTCTCACTCTCCTCATAGCAAAGACCTGAACGGTGGGTGTGCTGCAGCGATTGTTGTCCCTCGGGCAGTTTCTCCGCCCTCTGTTTGGCAGCATTTCAAGCTGGCGGTTCATGTTCCTGATGGGGCCTCACCGTGCTCCTGCAGGCCTTTTCAATCAATCAATGAATACAGTTTTATCTCAGATGTGAGTTTTATCAAGAGTTGCGTGGAGTTAAGGGAACAGTTAACCCCCCCAAAAACTGAAGATTTCGTCATTATGTGCACAACCCTTATGTCGATGGAACGCCAGGTGAGGTTTCTTAGTCCGTAGAACATTTCTGGAGCTTCACGGCAAAACAGAGCCGCGGCATTCTCATGAACAACTGAGGGAAATGGAGAAAAAACAAAAAACAAAAAGAAACATAAAACCATAAATATCTATAATGCATTTATGACTCCAATCAATCAAGTATACAATTGTTCCTCTCAATAATGCATTTAAAGGATACGGTTGGTGTTATTCCATATTATAGAGTTTATGTCTTATGCACAGTATTTAAGCCCAAAACTTGGACCTATGGCACAGAGAGTCCAAAAAAAAAGGTATTTTTGTGGGTTTTGTTGACTGTTGAAGAAAATTATAACCTTTCACTTCCAAAACTTGTGAACAAACCAGGTGCAAGATACAAAACTGACACAGGCAAAGATTTTTGCTAAACCTGGTCAAACCAGTACAGATAACAAAGGGCAGGTTAAACAAACCTACTGAGAAGGACATGACAGTCACTTTGACAGTGACATATGATCAGTGATGGCTGGAGGTGGGTGGTATAGAACTGAGAATTTCGAGAAGCCAGGTTCTGTGAGGCAGAAATATTCACATATGCCGTTGTGTTTTTTCTTCCTTCCTCACTCTGACTCTCCTGGAAGTTACAGCGGCAGGCGTCCAAATGAAAGGCACGGTTGCTTTGAAGAAAAAATATATGGACTTCTCCTGGTTTGAATAACGCTGTAAGCAGTTAGGACGCTGTAAATACACAATTCAACAAAACATTGTTGTGTTTTTGCCGTTGCTGTAAGCCTGATTTTAGCTAACTTCCCATCTGTTTTGCAGTTAGTACACATGTACATGTATGATGGGTTACTGACAAAACACTCCATAACAGCGATACGTTTGGAGAATAGAACTATTTAACATTTGTATCATGAGGCAGTTTCCACTTTCCTTGGAGTAACAATTACCAACAACACCTGACAAAAGGAGAGTTTATTCATTCACTGCGTCAACAATGGAGACGTGAAAGCAGATAGAGGTGATGCCAGGCTGCCAGATTTACTATTTGTTTGGGGGGAGATATCGTTCCCGGTTGCAGATAAAATAGCTTTGAGAAAAGCTAGATTCAGAGGGAGTCGATCTAAACACAGATGGTGTTATTGTTCAATAACCATTACACTGTGCAATCAATGTTACATTTAAAAAAACACACACACCACTTTAAAGAGGCTTTACTCCCCCCACCCCACCCCACTCAGTCTACAACTGCAGGACCGTTGCCAACTATGAAACCAACAAATTAATAGACGCGTCTGCAGGTTGAAAGGCCAGAATAAAGCCGGGATCAAGCTCAGAACAAGAGCCACAGCACGTCCACAAAGATAAGGAAACACAAACACGCAGTGTACGAGTCAGAGGGGAAGCGCTTTGACAAGAGAAGTATAAATATACAGCAGCGGCGTGGGAAAGGTCGCCGTGGGAACTGGGCCTTGTTTTTTGTCAATGAGTTGTTTCGTAGGCCCGGCTCTGTTTCTGGTACGACAGACTTCTGGGTTCCCACCCAGAGCTATAGCCGAGCAGTGGTGTCACGTCCATTTCTGCATTGTTCTCCAGCTTCCTCTCTGGTTTCTCTCCCCCTCCTCGCAGAGTTTGCCATGTTGTTCTCTGGCAGGAGCTTTTCTTCGGGACGTGGCCGAGGCTGCGGTGACACGCCAGGTTCCCACGATCTCCTGCCCTTCCTGCACAGTTACTGCTTGCTCACCGCTCCGAACAGGAAGACGGTGCAACAAGGCCACTGAGAGTGCGGGCTAATTTAAGTTCGGCTCTGCTGGTTGTCTATTGTCTTTAAAGGGATTTATGAGAAGGACCATGTGCCTGTGTGTTCTTTGGAGCTCATCACCAGCAAATCGTTGTAAAAAGTTATGTGCGCGCATGCCTTAAACTTTTTGAGACATAAATGTACTTATAAGGAAACAAAGATAAGAAATATTTCCATAATCAGTGAGGACATTTGCCAGTGAGCAGGGCTATGCTTCCTGTCTGGTTTTATCCGATGAGACTGTGATTCCCAGCGTCGGTGTCAGGACCCCTGAAGCAATATACTGCACAATGCTTCTGCCTTCAAATCAATGCTTAGCGTGCTGATGATCTTTGGCCTCATAATGTGGGCTGTTAACAGTTTGACGATGTTGCGACTGTTTAGTTTTTCATTTAGCTATTAACCGTCCAGGTTTTAAATGTGATTTGTTTCTGAAAAGAGCTACCGATGTGCACTGTGTAACTGTGCGTAACTGTGTAAATAAAGCAAAGGTTTGATTATTTTTTTCCGGTGGTGAACATCTTGGTGATGAGCTATCATCAGTGGGGCCCACTGGCAATTATCTCCTCGGCCCCCGACGGATTCTGGGATAACCACTGCCAGAGGGTGAAGCTGACTGACTTCGGTGACCCCCTGACCTCTCCTCCAGCATCAAAGGCAGGTTTAGGCTAACATTTGAGACCAACTGTTGGATTGGCTAGCTGCAAAATTTGTTATGGGCATCCGCGTCGCCCCCTAGAGTTGATTGCAACATCACCAGGTTAATATCTTCCATTTCTTTCAATACTTTGGTTTACGATACAAAAAAAGGCATCTAATGACAGTCCCCATCAACCTCCTTAACGCAGTATCTATAGAAAATGTTCACTTGTCAAAAGAACTTTTAATAAACTGTCTTGATTTTCTGTCCGTCATCTCGTCCTCGGCCTCAGGATTAAAAGGTAGTGAACAAGTTAAATCACGGGGGATAATGGCTTTCCACTCGCTCTGTGCAGACCAGGTGGCCTTAATGCTCTGTACGCTCTGTGCAGGGTACTCGGCTAATTAAAGTCACTGCCCCCACCACCCCACCGCCTGGACGCATATTTTTGCGGACGTGATAAAACCCTGCGGCATGGGGACGCTGTTAAGTGCTCTGCTCGGGACAGTAAAGTGCTGCTGCATTCCTGCTCGTCTCACGCAGCCGGGTGATAGCTGTGGCACTGGGTTATGCTGACTAGCTAATTGGGGGGCGGGGGTTGCGTAACAGTTTGAAATATTCATTTTACTGTAGTTCTTCAGGCTGTGGAGCCGGTGCCAGACTCGAAAGTTATTTTGAATGTGCCTTGAGAGAAACAGAGAGAGTAAAAAGAGGAGGGCAAAGTGGGTAAGCGTGTGTGTTTTAATCCAATATTTATGGGCCCGCATGTTGGAGGAAGGAACTATTTACACTAAAAGTCTCCTCCGGGCCGTACAGACACGGTGCTGGATGGAAGTGGGACAGCAGGAGTTATGTAATAAAACGCTGTGCTGAGGGGCGAGATGGGCTTCTTTTGGAAGGAGCAGCTCTGTCAGCACTCGAGGCGTCAATACGGAGCCCACTGAGAGATTACCCACTTATACAGTTGATGCAGACTGCCAGGATGACCATAATCCTACGGTGCAGCCACCGCTACTGTTCTGTGAGAAAGGTGCAAACAGATTGGTGGAAGTGCTTCTCTTACTTGAGCCAGTATTGGTGCAACTGAATCAACCAAAATATTATCAAGTCAACAAGTTATCGATATCAATGATCCTATCCTGTCCTCTTGAATGTATCAGTGCAGAAAGGTTAACTGTTGACATTTTCGACATTGATTTCACCTGGTGGTTTGTGGGCATGGTTGTTGATGATTTTTGGATGGAGGTGGACATCAGGCACAAGACCACGCCACACAGCATACCCTGCTTTAGTGTCTGTTGTCTGCTCACTTCATGGGACCATGATTTACTAAATGAACACCACGGTGTATTGAAGAGGGAAACTGAGATGATAAATCAAGTCAGAAGTAATATGGTCATTTTCCCATATGTGTTAATACAATTGGACTTTTTTTTGCAACCAGTGGAGTGCCTGCAGCTGGCTATTGGAGAGAATGTCAGTTTGATTCAGGCCCTCCCACGTGGGCTTCATTTTTTAGAGCTGATACTCCGTCCACTCGTCACGTTCTCAGGACAGTGAGACTCTCCTGCAGGGCTGCGATACAGAAGCACAATCAGCTTATAAAGGTGCTGAGTATGAGCATCACGGCTCTCAGGTGAGCTCAGCACGTGTGAGTTTTATCACGTGAGGGCAGCTTCCTGAGACACACACATGTGAAACATGTGGGAGCGACAGAAGTTGACCGCGTCTCCTCCTCACACCCTGAAACTGTGCAGAGCCCCTGACAGCCAGCTGCAGTCAGACACACACAGGCAAGACTTCTGCCTCTGCATTTCACTACTGATGAAACCTTTAAAGGAATATTGCAAATATTTTTTAATCCATGTTTGATCAATTTACATGTCCTGAACTGACTGAAAGAAAGACGTACCTTTAGAGATTATTTGTGATAAACATTATCTGTTCTTTTTATGATGAAACTTTGTTTTTTCCACAAAAGGTTTTTGTTTGTGTGCTACACTGTGGTCGAGCTTACACCGATTACATTACTACCCCCACGGTCATTTTGTTTTTTAATAAATCAATAGTCCAACGCTGGATGCTACACTCAGAGGTGTCTACCTGTCCAACAGCGGGGCCAGCAGCAGAGTCACATTTAACTTTAGGCGTGGAGAGAGTGAGGAGAGCACAAGACTTGTTGTCAGTGGGAAAAGCAAACACGCCTGTTTGGCAATATGTCGGATGTAAACCTTTAGCAGGTCAGCTGACAACGTTAATGAGGGATAAATTGTTACCTCCCATAGAGGTTGGAGGTGTGCGCCGCTTCATCTAACAGCTCCTTCTTGTCCGTTACTCCCACCGACTTGATGAAACTACTCCAAGACATATTTACAACTGATCTGCTCCATCGGATGACAGCTGTTTTGCTCTGTAGCCGCGTTTTTGATGAAGGTCAGCGGTGCTAACTGAAGCAATGCATGTCCTGTGACTAGTCTACCCCAAAAAAAGTCAACCGTTGTTTTTTAGGAATAGAACTGTGTTTCTATTACACCTGCATATGAAGGTGTAGTTTGCATGTATATGAAACAACTAAGAAAAATAATCAAATACAAAAACTGATTGTTCAGTTGTTTGTTGTTCTTTATTTTTTTCCCCCGTCATTTCAAGCATTGTCTGAGGACTGTTTATGCTGATGATTTGTATTATCATTTTAGAATGAGGGGCAGCAGTCGGAGTGGAAATCCCGTAGTATCTATAAGGACTCACCCACACCCCTAACAACACACTGTAAGCTGCTCTGACGAGCTGCATCCGGCATGCAACTTAATCTGAAGAACAAAAAGCGGACAACCTGTGCTTTCTGTGGCCGCCTTCACGCTTGGCTCCATTGTGGACGTGGACCTCACCCACAACAATCACCGTCAGCATCATAACTTCCACTGAAGATTTGGCATCGAGCGACTGGCTGATCCTAAACTCACAGTCGCTTTCTTCTCATCTGGTCGGAACCACAGTTGCTGATATATTTGTTCAGTGCGCGTGAAAACAAGAAGTGGGAAGATACTGGAAACCTTGACATGAACTTCAGCGTGTCCTTGTGTTTGTTGTGATTACCTGCGCAAGAATGTGGGACGCTGCCAGAGAGGAACAATGGAAACTTTAATTAGATCAAGAGTTTTTCTAGGGATTGTCGTAACACACACACGCAGTCACATACAGAGGCAGACACATAAAACTACACAACTCTTCTTCTTCTCTTTCTTCTGCTTTGTAATAGATATAGTTCAGCTCCGAGCGTGAAACCTATATATACAGGTATACACATAATGTATACGAGGAAATGTGATATGTTTATTTTTCAGCATGTTTTCTTCAGTCTGATCTGACCTGAACTGTGCACCCGCAGGCTGTACTGTGAGAGCACAACAACAACAGCAGCCATATCAGTTTCTAATATGTGACACATTTTCAAGAAAAGAGAAGAAATGAGGCCACGACAGTTGTCAAGTGCAGCATCAAAAAAACAGTCAAGTTGCCAGGACAGGGTTGTACTAGCCTGATAGTAACTTTCTTTCAAGCCCAAACACCCAGTTGAAATTACAACTTTGGTCATATTTCTTGTGGACAGTCTAGTTCTAACTTCAACAGAAAACAATATGTTTGTGCAGGAACCCATCGCTCACGAGAAGCTGACTGAGAAAATATGTTTTAAGGACCTTTAAAAAATACAAATTTATTGCATTTTTAAAAAAATTGTGCACAGGCTTATTTTTCTCGGCCTGAAATAGTCAAATCTAAGAACCCAAAGTCGACGAAAAAGCAGTTTTAACAGACCACCAACTATTTATCACCAAGCTAAACTGTAAAATTAGGACTGTGGTGTCTTCACCTCAGTGCTACCTACAGCCCTCAGCAAGTTCAATGAGGCAGAAAACGTCCTTGAACATGAATCTTAGTGAAGTCACTTGCAAAAAAGGCGTTTTTGGTACTTTCCCTGACAGTCTGTGTTGACCAGCAGGTTAGGAAAGTTAATTTGAGCCTGAATATTCAAATATTCAAATTGACTCTAAATAAATTTGGACACTGGAGCAAAACACTCTGATTTGAGCGCTATGACCTGCAGCGTGAAAATACTGTTTGTTAAGTAAACTTTAATGCACTTCACATATTTAATGAAAAAGTGTCAGAGTGGAACACTTTATTATTTCAATGATAAATAACCTGACTCATCCTATCTTACACTTCCTCTAACAGCCGGGATTAGCCTCGTCTCTGTTATCAGCCGTCAACATCTGCAAACAACAGCAGGGTGCTCTTTAAGCAAGAGTTTCTCAGACTCCGTCCCCACCGAGCTCCTGCTGAATATTTCATCCTCAAAGCAGAGATAGAGTGTCCCGAGCTGTTCACACGATCTGCCTTTTGTCTTCGGCGTGAGGAGCTCGGCGGACAAAATGAAATATCAGGTCAGCCGTGTGGGTCTCGAACAGCATTGAGGCGACAGGTTGTAACATAAGATGTTTTGTTTTCCAGCCAGCCGTTCATGTGCAACAGTGTGCTGGAGTGCCTGAAGGGCAGCCGAGGGACAGTTTGTCCTGGAAACTAAGATGCTCAGCGTTCACCTGAGCTTCAGCCCGGGCTCACATTGCTTTATTTCTGCCGCTGCTGTACGTCTGCTGCAAACTGTAAAGGAAAGGACTGCTGCTGTGCTGTGGATAGAACTATTATTATTTTGTATAGTATTATTTAATCTTATTTTATTGCTTGCCTGTTTCTTGATTAATTTATGTCTCTCTCCATACACTACCATACGTATTTTTTCCCGATTTTAAGATCTCATTGGGTCCACAGGAAGGGTCTTGTTTCTGTTTCTCTGTTTGAACTGACCTTGAGCTCCTGTTAGCATTTTGATGTTAGCATTTAGCTTAAGGCACCGCGTAGCTAAGATCAGCCTCACATAGCTGCAAGCATGACTGGTGACACTTTCTCTCGCTCTCGGATACTCTAAATATTAATTTGGTAAAAGTAAACAAAAAAAAAAAATTTGTACTTGAAGCATTTAAGATTTCTAAACATTGCAAACACTGAAAATTGCAAACATATTGAACAGTGAAAACATACAGTGCATGTGAACACATGCTCACTCTCAGTCTGCATTCAGCCATTTAGTGCTGATATGCTCAAATCTGACAAGTGGTAATCCGGCAGTCAGTCCAGTCTTCTTTACGGGTTACTGTTCTGTTTATTCTTCGTTATCAGTCTGTTTTTACCTGTAGTATTTGAAGTATGAAACTAAATACATACTGCAAACCTTTTGTCATGCAACCAATATAAATAAAAACATATTGAAAGCGGTGTTTCTTTTTATTCCCACTAATCTCGCATTGCCCGGCATGTGGAAACAGCAGCAATCCATCTGTGTTTGAGACAGAAAAAAAACACACAGAGGTCAGCAGAGAAACATTCTTTGCATTACAAGTAATGAGGCCAAGAATTTGACCTCAACCTCAGAATTTGTTTGCAGTCTCTGTGAGACTGAACTGAAAACACTCTGGGAAAAGAAATAGGCCATGAATCTGCTGGTCCCATTCAAGCGTGAACTGTTAAATTATGACAGGCTGACAAATACTCTTAAATGTGACTCTTGAACTCTCAGTATAGCTGTGAAAAATGTGCCTCGGGAGACAACTGAGCAGCCCTTGAGCAAAGTATCTAAACCCTAACTGCTCAGCCGAAGTCACCCAGCAGACACTTGAACAAGATTTTTCTTGTGATCGGCAGCTCCCATTGTAAATGTGGCAACAGATTATGAACCAAAAGTCTCAGAAAGAATGAAAAAAACAAATGCATTTCAAAATCATTTAAGGCTTTCAGCGCCACTGATGTTACTGTTGTTCAACAGAGAAACCATTTATATCTGTTGCATCCACATTCACCATGTCCTACGATAAAATATATAGATATCTATTAAGACAATAATAAAGAACATAAGCTTCCTGTCATGACCACAAACACAAATGGAAATTTTCAAAGGTTCTCCCTAAAAATATCCAGTGGCTTGACACCTACAGATGTTGAAACACAGTCTTGAACTGTGGTCACTTGCTTGGCAGCCTTCCCGCCTGTGACTCTGCTGCCGCCCCCTTCACCTCCGCAGAAGTACACACATTATTTACTCGAGTAGAAATGCAGATACCTAGGGAATAAAAGACTCTGGCAAAAGAAGTCCTGATTCAACTTCTTTACTAATAAAACTAGGAAAGTACAGGCTCAAGTAGAAAAGAAAAAAGCGTCTAACTGAAGCATCATGAGATATTGACATAATTCAGAGACTATTAAACTTAAGGTAGAGTCAGTAGGATTCGTCCGAGCTGTTCATAAACACAACAGATAGATAGTTGTTGGGTCTCCTTCCTAGGACGTCAAATACTTTGATTTGCTCCTTCTGCTCATGATAAATAAAACTATTAAAAAATAATTGATAATCAGTGGTTTGAAAACGTTAAATACCATTTTACAGCTTTTTATTCTGGCTGTTGGCCTGGGTACTGTAAATTAGCAAAATTATCACATTTCGGTTTTTTTTCACGTTTTACACAACTTTTCTGAGTTGTTAGGGGTGTAATTTTGAATTATTTGCCACGTGGATACAAAGATGTAAATGTCTACTTTTAAACTTGCAGACAGTCCATTTTGACTCTGCTGCTGCCATTTACACAACACAGACTCCCAGTTACGTCATGAGGGTGCAGTTGCCCGGTGGCTGGCAGGTGGCAGTGACCCCCGTGTCCCCTGCTCTCCCAGGCAGGCTGGACAGGCAACATTTATGCTGTGATGTGCCAGGATCAAGTAGCTGGGCTGCTATCTTGTTACTAATCGGATAATCTGTTTGGCACAGGGGCTCCTTTCCATTCCTCCTTACATAACTGTGTCTATGTTCAGATCAAGCTGAGAGTCCGGGCCAAAAGCTGACCGCTGTGAGGGACGGACAGGCAGCTTTAGAAGAGGAAGGACTCTGATCGGTTCCAGGAGTTGTATAAAGCCTTTTATTTTTTGGGTTTTAATTCCCTCTCACAGATCTTTCTCCAGAGGGGTCAGAGGTCAAGGTCAACTATAGTGAACAAAACATGTTCCAGACCCCAGAACTGCTTCAGGGATCTAATGTGTCAGTTACCTGTGGTAATTAGAGTTACTTTTACCTTCATCACCCCACATTTTAGGAAGAGACAAGGACTATTTCTTCAGCCTCAACAGTAATTTAAGATTCTATAAAGTCTGCAAGTGCTTCCTTTTCTGGAATTACCTTGTGCGTCTCTTCTTCAGTCTAATTTGGCATCCATTTACACAGATTTTAGGCATTCACACCACAAAATTCGAGACCAATACGCGTCAAATCGTGACTAGTCAGTAATGACGACTACCACAGTTTGATCTGAACTACACACCTGTAAAGTTTTCTGTATCTGCATCGTGCCTCCTGACAAAAATCTGCAGACAGACAGACATATAAACACCTGACAGGTACTCAAAACCGACTCTGTGGATATTCCCGATACAATCTGTGTCTCCAGGACCACATTTTACCATGATGACAAACACACACAGACGCACAAGGTAAAAAAACAGCCGACGCTATCATGGTTACAAAAATAACAACAACAGGACACTTTTTTGGGATGAGAATTTGATTACCTATGAGCACGGGCATGGTTACCATTGCCACTGCAATCCAAATCAGCAATGAACTGAGAAATTACTTCTTATTAGATTTTATGATGAGATGGAACGTTTAAGTAAGGAAAAAAATCAACATATTAAGACATTATCCAGTGAAGCATTAGATTAATGAAGGTAAAAGACAACATTTCCAGGTAAAGAAGTCATGACGGAGAATTAATTACAAGAGAAGGGGAGATTAACAGTCATAAAGGCTATAAAATCACTTAATGAAATCTTCATTTTGGGCTCTGGGGACTGAAGGCCAGGCCACAGCGTATTATATGCAACATTCATTCAGAAAATGTAAGGCTGCAGTGTACACCGCCTTGTTGACAAAATCAATGTGTCTGTATGCAGAGCACCTCAGTCAGGCCATAAGTAAACTAATGCGGGAGAGGTTTACAGAGAAAAACATTTGCACAAGTAGGTCAATCCCTCAGGGCAGAGAACTATAGAAATACCAAATACATAGTATGTTATTTTTACGGATGCCTTAGAACACTATCACTGAGGGAAAATGCTGTTAAACAACAACAGGAATGTTTAGAATTGAAAAAGGGATACATTTGCAAGTAAAAGTAGACATACAAATAAAACACATGTTCATATTAAATGCGACTTTATTTTTTGTATCTTTTTTATTTTGAAAAGACTAATTCTACCGTGCATACTAATCATTGGTTCTGCTCAGGGGCTATAGTTACCGACATATCATAGCTGCCTTTACGCGGACTGTACAATGTATACTTACTACCTAAGATGTATTATATCTGCAATCGGATATATATATATATAAAAAAAATTATAATTAAAAAAAACCTTGATGATCAGAAAGATGCAAACAGTTGGTAGGGGAGCCTGGGGATGGACAAAACCCTTTACACACAGCTGTGGATACACACACACAGAATAAATATATTTTCGGAGGCGCTCTCAGTTGCAAAAATGATCTTGACTTGATCATATATTGATAATCCCATAGTTTATCTTCATAAAATGTAACATGAAAGGAATGGCTGGTGTAACTTGCTGGTATTTCTTGTAAGTGCTGATTACTGGCAGTTATAGGTCATCTTCTTGAAAAATAGAATGATTGCAAAGGGTTTAAAATGGTATGTTTGTATCATCCAGAGTCAAGCTCTGGGCAGACTTGCCATTAAATGTGACTCATCTGTTTTTACCGTTTGTACTCGCACAAGAGTGAGTCGCTCAATACGGAGTTGCGTAACAGAAACAGTAAGTACAGCGACGCTAATGACTGGGTGATATGTTAACACTGAGATTCAGTATTGTGATAAACGTGAGGCTAATGATGCAATGTGTAACAATGGGACACATCATGATGATGATGATTTTTATTATCGATATCATTATTAATATAACGTAAAAAATACTGTGCTTGCTGTCTTGAGTTACTTTTTTAGTGTTTCTATTATGCGACTCTATTTGGGGGTGACTCACTTCTTAAACAGTGATCGGTTTGAAATGATTCAGCCGGGGCGGCAGAGCAGCCGAGGGCACATTTCTTCTGTGTGTGTTTATCCACAGGTGTGCCACAGGGCGCGTTGAATTTACCCTGGCATTAATATTGACGTGACAGGTGTGCGAGGAAACGACCTGCATTCACACCTCTTTTATTTTGGAATATTTACACACATAATATCTGATCATATAATCATGATTGATTGACTGACTGATTGGTTAATTGTTTGATTGATAGACTGATTGGCTGACTGATTTGTTGATTGGTTGGTTGGCTGACATTTCTGGACGCTATCTGTAACTACTTGGTCGTTGTTTTACTGCTTCTTCACTTCTGCCAAAATGTGTGTGCGTGTGTGTCCGTGTGCGCGCTTCGTGTGTGCGCGCGCGCTGCGCCCTCTGATTTGCGCTCTAGAACACTGGCCTGCTTTCATACTAACAGTTCCAAAACGCCATGGAAACGTGCATGTAGATACAGTTTGCGGGTTTATCAGAGCTAGTTCAGTTTGTACTCCTGGCATCTGATCAGAGCAGACCACAAGCTAAAAAACCACAGTGAGGATTTCCACATCACTGGAAAACTTTCAGCAAGTTTCAAACTAACTTCAGCAAAGGGACAAACATGTTCAAGGTGAAGCAGCATGGATCCCTGCTAGAGATCACATTGTTCGTCCACGCAGAGGCTTTCCAGTCCGTCGTGCGAAAGTTCTTCGACAGAATCTCTTCAGCACAGTGGAGGCTGTTATTCGGCGATATTTATGACCCAGGTGTCGACACAATACTGACCGAAATGCTCACCGAAATCGTACAGGACCTCTGTACATCGGGCGTTCACATAGCGTTACAAAGGCTTCAGAAGCTCTTGAAGAAGGATTCAAAGACAGATATGAGTACAGCTTTGGAAAAGTTCAACATAAAGCTGGGAGACGTTGTCACTGCTACTTTTGCTGAAGTTCTTCACCTCCCACAGCACAAGTGTGAGAGTGCAGAACTGCTGACAGGACTGATCGAGAATGAAGTCCTACATAAAGTAACTCTGGCCATCAGAAGATCTATTCTGATGAAAGGCGTTGCCGGTTTTGTCCCTCGCTCCATGTCTGACATAACGTCTATTTGTCAGATGGTGAGCCATGCTACCACATGTCTGAAAGGATATGTAAGTGAACTGAACTACGACTGCCTACAATGGTGGTGGCGGCCAAGAGGGACTGATTCTACAGCAAGTACCCTGAAACCAGGGGCATGTAAACGGCGTAAGAGCAAGGAATCCACGCTGAAAACATCAATTCAGGAAGAAGACTATGACTCTATGTTTTTTAGTCAGGATTCAGAGTCCTCTCAGCCAACACTCAGAGAAGACGATGCCTCCGGCAAAGATTTTCTTTTACCAGGAGTTCTACCAGAGTCTCCAAGGCTCAAATCTGAGGCTTCCATTCAGACCAGGACAACACCATTAATCAGTGTGAAAGAGAAGCTGCCTTCGCCACCAGAATTTGATTCAGTCCAAAATGATGTTGAGTCCTGGTTTAATATTTCACACCTGCCAACACACAAGAAAAACCTGGGAAACATGACCAAGCAGCTTTCAGAAGAGTTGACTGAATCATACAGTGATGTCATGGCTACCAGCACATGTCCAATTCCACAGATAGGACAGGCAGAGATGGAGCAAACGAATCTGAGAAGTCACAGTGGTAAAGTGTCGAGTGCAGTGAGCAACATCATATGCCGAATCACAAAAATAGTGTCCCCGGTCTTCCACACTTCTACACCGCAGTGTACATCTCCGGTTGAACCTTTCAACGATGCTGCGCCATCTCCATCTTTCGTTGCTCTCAGAAAAAGCTCTGAAAAGTCAGGATGCGGACTCTCAGGAGACTCGGCTGACACCTCTTCTTTGATATCAGAGATGACGATAAACAATCTCATCGCGGTTCTACTCACGAGGCTCATCGAAAATGTCCCTCAGATAACCAGAAAGGCCCTTCAGACAGGAGACATCGACAGCATCATTAAGCGTCTCTCCAAAATGGCACGGGATAACATCATCATCGATGACTCAGCTGTTGGGGAGACAAGAAGAAACATGGAACAAGTCAGTGAAGCGGTGATCAGGGACCTCGAACAGGGGTTTGGCTCTCCTGAACAGTTACTGGATGCTGCAATGACATTAGACTCTTCATTTTTTGATGAAGCAATTTTGGAGTCTCTGATAATCCACCTGGATGCCCTCCACAGTCCAAAAAGGTCTACAGCTGCCAGAATATTTTTAATTGTGGGAAAAGTTCTAATCAAACCCTTTACGCTTTTCATCCCTGATCACGGCGAAGAATAAATCTCCACCTATTGCACCGCCTCCCCACATCTTTTGGAAGCACACAACATTTGTCTCTAAGGAAACAGGATCATCACAAGTGTTTCATCTCCCCGGATTTTTAATGGGTTTTCCCCGAGGGCTACGGTTTTCCCATTGTTACAACTGTAGCATAAAAAAATAAGACATTAAGGTGTTGCATCGAGGACAGCAGCAATAACAAAAACACCATATTCTGCTTCACCTGGGATTGATGTTATCGCTTAGGTGTGTTGCTAAGCCGCATCTACATCGAACTGGACAAGTCAAAACACCAGCTGTGCGAAACATGGTGGCCACACAGAAGTTCATTGTTTGGCGATGGTCAGGATTGGATTCCCAGCCTTGATCGTTGCCTCGTTGAGTTTGTTGACCCCCTGTGTTGGCATAGGTTTTTCCCTGGGAGCATCAAATAAAATGACAAAAAATGTAATCGAAAAAAAAAAATGGAATTTTATTCACATGTTTACTCAAGCTGATTCAAGACTAGATATTGCAAGTCTGCATAATATTAATTTTAATTTTTTAATTCTATTAATTTTAATTATTATTTATTTACATTGTAAAAACATGTAAGTATTGTTCCATTGTTGAATTGTGTTTCAACTGTATTATTTACTTGGATTCTTACATCACAAGTGCTTTTTTTTTTTT
>CAEMYA010000045.1:2447236-2461734 GCA_903131615.1 Diplodus sargus | reverse complement strand
TTTTTTACAATGTAACAACCATGTTTACAGTTTCAGTGTATTTCGTCAATAAATTTTAATTTCATAGTTATGTTGTGGAACCTATATATAGTACAGGTTTGTGTTGATTGCACAGAAAATGGAGTTACTTATTACAAGTCATATTTCTTTTTAAATAACCTGGTAATTACTTGGAAACAGACAAGGCTTCTTTTACAGTCCAGTTTCCTCTAAATTGTAAAAACACAACAGGAACACAAATTGAGCTAATTCTGATTAGATCTGAAGACAGTCACCAAAACACCAACACACCCCCAAAAAAAGTATTACAGGACAGGAGTTCTCGGAAATGCTAAATAGTGGAGATGTTTAATTTAAGCAAAGGTTTGTCCAGATCGAGTGGTCTTTCAGAAGCAAGAGGTAACTCTTCTGATTCAAGAGGTGATTGTCAAACTTACCATATTTTGGTCCAAAACACTTTAAGTTGCCCTATCTAGTTTGGGAGAAGACATTTCAATCAGAAGATAAAGAGCTTCACTGACTGATTTCTTTATGCCAAAATAAAGAAACTGAAAGAAACTTAAAGGACAACACATTTTCATACCGTCTCAGTGTGTTTATTTTTGGTGGACCCTGCCATATTTCTTGTTTCGAACAATTTTCTAAAGGCCCTCACTTTCCTCTGATAACAGCTTGTTTATTCAGTTATGGAAAAAATATGTATGCCCCTTTTAATATGTTCCCCTTCAAAGTGATGGATCTAATTACCCTTCTTGTTCCTCGACTTAGAGGTCATATTTGTAAGACAAGCTGATGTTTGAGTCACATTCCAAACTCGTCAACTACTGTAATTGGGAATGAGACTTAAAGAATTTACATTTCTTACAAATAGGACCTTTACACTCAAAATTACTGGGGCTTGCCATTCCAGAAAGAAATAAGAGAAAAAAACAGTTACGTCACATTACGCCTATTTTAAAGTCTTCACGCTGGCTGTCTGTTAACCTTCCTATTGAGTTTTAAGGCCTACAAGGCCTTGCACCAGACTACATCACACAAATGCTTTTAATTTATGCGCCAGGAAGGCCCCTCGGATCCTCTTTTACTATAATTTATATAGATTTGTATTAATTTGTATTAATATTAACTTGACTGCTGTTCTTATTATTCTCAATCTTTTTCCTATATTATACATGATAGTGCAATATTTTATTTTATTTCTGTTATTATTAGTATTAGTATGACTTGTTTTTCTTTCCAATGCTGCTGTTGTTGTCATTATATGTGAGTTTTAACTGCTTCTGCAAGTTTGTTTACTTTGGGTGCTTCCTGTCACTTCCTGGTATGGATTACCCATGATGCCTTGCTGCGCCTATAAATACCCATCGTGCCGCTGCAGACTGCAGAATCCCTGCTGTAAGACGACGAGAACCGAGCAAACGCATCTCTCACGAACAGTCGCGCTAGAGACTTTTGCTGCATCGAGGTTTCGTCTTTATTTACGGATGGTGAACTTTTCAGTGGAGTTTTTATCCAATAGCAATCATTTTAGTTGTGAAAAAGGATCTAAAGACCCGTGTTTCCTCGAAACTATCATGCTGAACACCGAGGAAAGGTAAGAGGATGCTAATAAACGTCAGAAAAAATAAAAAGATAGACGTCGACGGTTTTTGTGGAAGCCAGCCTGTCTGTTTGGTTTAATGCGAGTTAACTTTAAGAGGGTTGCTTGGTTAAATTGTTGCAACCTTCTTCAAGTAGCTTTTGCCGGAAAACAACTGACAGTTTAAAAAAAATAAAAAATAGACTGTTTGTTCGTACAGCACAGCGTTAGATGCTGTGGATTGGTTCAGACAGGAGTTAAGCCAACAGTGACACAAATGGATGTTTTTCTCTCTGTGTGTGTAACGTAACACCCAAAAAAAGAGCCTTAACATGTCACGAGCTATTACTGACTTCAGTGGTGCGTGTGTGAGGAGCTCAAAGGCCGTTGAAGGTCACACTGTAAACATTTAAATACACATTACAACGCATAATGTAGATTTAGGATTTTTTCCAAGTTGTTTCTTGTTTTTCAGACACAGTAAGAAATGAAGCAACCTACAATTATGTCCATTATGTTCACTATCGATTATTTTGACTGATTGATTGTCTGTCACATGGCTACAGAGCCATAAATATGTTTATATTTACTAGAAACTGCGCAAGACATACTTCTTGTTAATTTATCAAAATACTTTCAGCAATAAAGAAATTAATTAAAGGCCCATTAAAGAAAATGCCCTCCCCCCAACTAATGCAGAAATAAATAGGCGAGTAATGTACATGTATGAACAGAAAATCCATTGACGGCAATTTTGATAATCTCTTGTTTGAAATGAATTGTTTAAGTCATTTATCAAGCAAACATGTCAAACATTTCTTGTTCCAGCAAGCATTGACTGGTTTTGTTTATGTTTTTATCATATTGGAGAGTTTTGAGTTGCTGTGGTAGTGTTATATATTATTTTTATCATAGTGATGCACGATATATATCGGGCAGATATCGTGCAATTTATATCATCTACTTATTGATATCGGTGCAGTTATAGCTACTAGATAAAGCTGATGATACCGAATTGTCTGTCAGTCATTGTCCAGGTCGATGACTTTATTGGAGCTATAGGAGATTAAATAATCCAACTTTGTTCACTAGATCTCAAATCTTCTTAACTTGAAGTGTGCATAACAGGTCAGGAAATGATTGATTATTTTTTGCGTAATTTCAAAATACAAAACATGTCAAATAACTAGTTACATTATTGGTATCAACCATGAAAAACACACAATTTTAAGCTACCTATAAATATCCATAACGTGCATCGCTAGTTTATTATTTGTTACTTCTTTCTCAACTTGAAAGTGAAACTGAGATAATCCAAACATAAATATGAGCAATTACATGGATGATTTGTTACTGGAGCGTTTTCTTGTCTTTGCAAAATCAAAGGTGTAAGCCTTGTTGTTTACCTCTTTATGATCCGAATGAGAGAGAGAGAGGGAACGAGATGTCCATTGATGCTGTTAGCTAGAGCAGTGACTATATTAGCTCTCTGACTGTTATGGTCCTGTCAGCTTAAGGCATCAACTGGCCTACATCAGGGTGTTGCGTAACACACACAACCTCCCCCCATCCTCTGGTTTGCTTCTCAAGCATCAATGGAATGTGTGCTTGTGTGCGTTTGTGTGTGAGGAGAATGGGGATGCATTGAGTCAGAAACAGCTGGATTATCTAACCTGATCTACCTGAGTGTAAGTAAGTGCCCCTTTGAGTGCCCGGCAGACTGATCTCTTCAGTGTTTGCTGCGAGAGTCTAGGTCAGACGGCTGTAAAATTTTCCATTAAGCAACCAAGACATTAAGTGTGCCAGCCAGTTTTAAGCTGACATCTGGAGTTGTCAGGTATTATATACTGCAGGCGAGGCTGCAATTAAAAACCTCTGGAGTTGCATGCACATACAAGTGAGTTGCTGACGGGCTTTAATCAACACATACCACTGGAGAATTTTTAGAGCCAAGATGTTTTTCATTGTCATTTGACCAATGCTCCTTGGGGCTGATGCGTTTGGAAGTAAAAATTTCCGATAACTGTATGTCAGCCAATACACACACACATACATACACCTTTTGCAATGATCCCTCAAAAGTTAATATCAATCACTGGTGGCAAAGATGATAACTGGCCAAGTAATAAATGGCCTGGGATCTAGTGTTGGGCTCATGAAATGTCAGACAATAAATCACCACTTCCCAATGTGATGGGACTGCTATATAATCGAAGTGTTGGGAAATGAAAACAAGCAGATGTTATTGTTTCCATTTTCTCTCCAAGCAAGTTCTGGTGTCATCCACTGAAATGCATTTTGGCACTTTATATGATGCAACGTCCACGCCACCGCAGATAATTTACTTCATGACACACACCGTCTTTGCTGTGAGGTGAACAGGTTGAAGTTGGTTCGTGCAAAAGCCTGTGTTTTCATAACAAGCAACAGCCATGAAGGCTCAAGTGTTGAGTCAATATGATGGTAAATTACGTGTTTCATTATGTCACTTGGCTGTAAGAAAGGCGTTCCTCAGTGTGGTTGATCGTTTACTGTCATACTTGCTTACCTGTTCCTGTCCTGACAAAGCTACTGCTGAGATAGATTTTTGTGGTTTCTTTACTCCTCTGTGACAAAACTCTGAATGGCTTTTGAGCTTTGGATAAAGGAAGAGATTTTAGGATGTCATCTTGGACTTGGAAACACTGATTTACTTTTTTCCACCATTTTCTAACATTTCTTACAACACCAAACAACCTTTTGATTAATCAACAATAACAGTGATCGTCAGCTGTAGCCCAAATTTGATTGGTTTCATACTTTGGTTTACGACATGCGATGATTATAACTGCAATACTAGCGACGCTTCCCGCCTTTCCCGTTTGAGTTTAGCGCTGATTGACAAATGTTAGCATGCTATCAAGCAAACAGATTGTGAACATGGTGAGCAGGCAATGCTTACATTTAGTTCTAAATTTAGCTCATCTTTAAATCTTGTGTCTTTTTAATAGTGAGTGAATGACCTGGACATTTTACAACTATTTTGTGCTCTCTGGTTGGCAAACTATGTCATGGTGATTTTGTTTTTGTCTCGTCTTTAAATGGATCTTTGGCATTTATCTCTTAGATGTGAACGTGTCCATGAAAGCTTCTGTGATAAACTATAATCTTGAGATGATCTTGGCCATCTATCACTTGAGCTACATTTTCCATAAACATTGCTGAGACGATTAGTTATTTGCTTTAACGCTTGGCTCCTCTGAATATCCTGAACTGTACTTATTCAGACTCATTTGGTTGTGTTGTCTTCTGTGTGTCTGAGCAGCTATTTACTCCACTTTGTCTCTGGGGGTCAAACAGACGGGTTTTGACAGGGCCACGTCCATCCACACTCAAGTTTCAGAGCATGTGTCCCTTTCCTGTTTCTGTCTCGACAGCTTTTCCGACACGCCGCTCTGCCAAACTTCCGGGGGTCGGAGGAGGTCTGAGGACTCTCCTGTTTACTTTCCTGCATACAGTTTTGTCTCCAGCCTAAATCATTCTCACCACATGTTTATTTTGGGGCCAATAATAAGCTTGTTTATGTTGACAGTCTGGGGTTAAGTTGAGTCTTTTTCCGTTGCTAGCTGGTAATTTAGAGTGTGAGAAGTTATGGTGGGTTTCAGACTTTTTGGAGGACCTACCACAGCACTTCCTGTTTTGGTTGGGTCGTGTGTTTCTTGGCTGTGGGTCAAACTACAGCAGCAGGCCAGCCCGGGCTGTTCATCCCCTGAAACAATTCACCTGAATCAGTTCTCAAAACAACTTGCAGCTCAGGAAGAACATACTGGCAGTGAGGACACACACATGCCCTCAGCTCTGCTGGGAGAATTGGACGATGACGCACTTGGCATCTTTTGAATCTCTCTGCAACACACAGATGATTAAATCCTCACCGGCATACTAATACAGCCCAGGACTGTGTGCTTGGCCTTCATGTCGGAGTTTTTGCTTTCACCCGTCAAGTTGACCTTCTGTAGCCTATATTCTGTTTTTAAGGTGACCTAATGACCTTTTGCAGGGCTAAAGGTTGCCCCAGCTGGAAAAGGCATCTTGGGGACAGGAGGGCGGGGAGGGCCGCTCAGAGTGGGGCTGAAATGTCAGAGGACGAAAGTGTTAGCTTTCAAAACAAGCTGGCATTTGTATCAGGGACAGGCTCTTCTGCCTGCGGTGAAAGGGAAGATGGAAAAAGAGAGGCAGGTCTTGACATCTTGGCAAGCTTGCTGATCTACATTTGTATCGTACCTGCTTTCCCCGATGCAGTCTGATACAGTCTGTTTCAGTTTTGTTTCTCTGAAATAGATCAAGAGAGAGTCTTGGCTGTCTAGACTGTTTTAATGATGTGCTGCCAATTGGTATCTCACCCCAAACTACACTGTTTTTAAAGGCGATCCTGGTAGATTCAGATTTTTAAGTTGCATCTTCTGGGTGCTGAGACTGCAGATTTTCATGCATCTGTTTTAATTAGTAGGCACATTTAATTTTGTGATTTTTATTCCATTACTATAGAGTCATATTTTACACACAGAATCTATGATGACCTAATAAAATCTGATGTATTGTTAAAAATAAACTGCCCAAAAGTGTATTAAAGTAATTACATTAGCTCGTAAGTAACTATGCTGCTCACATGTTCATGCATCTTAAACAACAAAGTGTAATGCTATTGTGACACAGACAGGAGCTGCAATGTGTACAATGCAAGTACGTTTTTGTTTCAACTACTTGTGCATTTTAATATTTTTCTAGTGTGAGTGCTACTTTTCAGGGCTGCAACTAACGGTTATTGTCATTTTTTAATCTGCAAATTATTTTCTTTTTTTATTCAGATTATGAAACACTAGCTACCTAACAAGGCCAAACCCCAAAATGTTTAATTTACAACCACCTTAGACCAAGGGAAGCAGCAAATTCTCACTTTTGACAACCTGAAGACTTTAATAAGACAATTAATAAATGATCAATATACTGCTGATTATCTGTCTTTCACTTGGCTAATGTATTTATCAACTAATCATTGCAACTCTACTACTTTTAACTGGATAAAAGAATAAAGGAGAGAAAAATGAAAAGAAGCCACAAACAAAAATAGTAACAAAAATATGCATTAAAAAAGAAAAAGAAAATTGGTCAAGGAGAGCAGGACGGAGCTCTCTACACGTTAATGCTTCAGTTCATGTGTCATCACTGCATAGTTAAGAAACAAGGAAGTGTTGGTGCAGCTGTTGCTGTGAAGTGAACAGGCCAGGCATGATGAGCTTTGTTTTCCATCGCTCATTCTATGCAGATCAGGTCGCCCAGGTTACCTGTCTGGTCTGCAGGGAAACTGGCACAGCTCCTCCTCCCACACAGATAGATGTAGCTGTTGTTTTTCTGTGGCACAAGCTCTCATGAGCTAATATTCACTCATAAACTGGTTGGACCACTTAGTTTCAGACATAACAACAGGGTTTGTCCCTGGAGGGTGGTGGTGGTGGTGTTGTCATATGCGGTGGCCTTTAGCTGCAGCAAATATTTTTTTCCATAACATTTTAAATTCATGCCAATTACCCACAATTTCACATACTTTAAGCTAAGCAAGAAATGGGCTGACTACAGAGGGACACAATATAGACCTACAACATTTAATTTAGTCATTTAATAATCATATTTTTGTTACTTGAATGTTAAAAATAAATGTGACTTTAGGGACGTTTTAGACAGTCTTGCAGAATTTTTCATTAAGATCATTGCATTATTTCGATTTATTCATGCAGAGCCTTTTTTAAATACAGAGGCTTCCAGCCTCTAATGGCAAAGCCCACTCACTTCATTACCGTAGTATTTTCTTGTGCTGGTCTTCCAATGACAGGAGACTAAATGTCGGGCTTTTGGAAGAGAAAGTTTGGGAAGTCTACCTGTATTCCAGGACAAATTTCATTAGGTATAAAGAGGACATTTGTAAAATGCATCAATATGCATTCAGTAGTTTAGGCTAATATAAAGTTGTTGGGGCATTTTGTAAGCTCAAGCACATGTTAGCCGCCATAGCCTATGATTAATTTAACACTTCTGTGGGCTACTCCAAATCAACATTGCTTGCCACTTGAGGATCATGATAGCCAAAGAGTTGATGAAGGATGCTGGCTTGAAAAGCTACGCTAGAGGTTGACAGGTGTGGAACTGCAGTCATTGCATATAAAAGAACCTTGATGAAGATGTAGAATGATTATATTGTCAGTTTTTGCTGACATTGACCATTTTAAGTGGTCGCGGCAAAATTAATATGCAGGAACAACCCTGCATAATAATGTGTAATGAGTCTGCTTTCAATACAGTCGTGGACTTTGCAGGGTGTGTCTGCTCAGGCGAGAATTTGACAAAATCTGAATCCCCAGGCCTCATGTCATGTCCTGTCCTCGCCCATCTGGCGGTGTCGGCAGGCTGCCATCATGTCTGGTATGAGATGTAACTGAAAACGACTGAAGATGTGTGTTCCCGAAAGCCTCCCGAGTTATTTGCAGACGTGTTTACAGATCATGCGCTTGTTTATGATACATGCTTTCCACTGCATGCACAACTCTTTGAAAGCCGTTATAAATCATAGCTTTAATTTTGTCTGCGTGGTCGCGCTGTCATAAACAAAGTGGCTGTGATGGATTTTCAGTGGCGGCAATAGACTGAAACTTTTGTTGAAATAATCTAGTAATTTGCAGAGCTTGTCTACATCACATACTTGTTGGATTTATTCATTGATAAGGTATTGTGTTTCGATTTTATGTCCCGGATGCAAAGATTTATCTCTGAGGTTTCATACCTTTTTTTTTTCCTTTTGATTATAAACTTGTCAGGTAGATAATTCAGTCTGAGAGAGGATTTCGGATATCTGGTATTAACCATATTTTAACAGAAAAGATTTTGAGGCACACTACCATGTTACTTAAAGGAGTAAAGTCAAGCAGGAGGAGTTTGTACCATTATGTTTGAATAGATGTCTGGATCAACTGTTGGAAACCTGCTAATTACACAAAGGATCCAACAGATGAGCAGGCGGTATATTCATGTTAATTCCCTCAGGCTGTCCAGCGGTGGGGCATGTTGCCACAGGTGCATTAGATTTACTAATTACAGGATTGTCCTCACGAAGTTAAAATGGGACGCTGTGTGTGAGGCAACATGCTGAGGGTTTTGCATCATTGTCAATGCAGGATTAGCCATCATGCGTCTCAGTACCTTTTACTCAAACAGACAGAACTTTTGTGTAAGCAGCCAACAACAACAGTGACTTTGGCAAGCTTACAGCTGGTAGTTCCGTGTGCCAGTGAGTGCGGGACTTCATTCATGCTTGTCACTGTAAACAAGGACCTCAAGAGGCCTGTTTCCTTTTTGGAACAGCAGTGAGAAAATGTAATTTATTTTTACTATTAATCCTTTATTAAATGTTGCTGATCCTGTTACAGATATAAAGCCGATATAAATTGTGAATTTCTAGTTGGAAAGCAACAGAGTCAAAGATTGGGATGTTGCCTTTGAAATGTTTATAAGATAGTTAGAACATAGTGACTGAGTGTGTGTAAGGAAATGAGAGTAGGTACAGGACAGAAGGCAATCTGAAACACTAACTGTTTGGTCTTTCTCCTTGCAGTTCCTGGTTAGCTGGGTCTCGGCTGCCCTGCTCCCTCCCTCAGTCTCCGGGGCCTCTGTGGTGCTCCTGATGCCCCTCACCCACAACTGAAGATCCCGGGTGGGCGAGGGACTGTGAGGGATCACTCTCTCGGCGTGCTACTACACAAGGTGACACAACAACTTGACTTTACACAACAACACAGAGCTGTAGTTCAAAGCCTCCTGGAAACATCTGCATATGTGAACCTATATTACAAATGGCCTCTAAATATCACCTGAACTGCAGTGATAAAGACTTAAGTAATGACTTAAAATGTGACATATATTCATTTGAACTCTGACTTCAAACGTTATTTAAAGCGAGCTGGATAAGTCTTTGTCCCAGATTAGTTTTTTAAAGGCTTTTTATGGATTATATAGTTTCAGTGTGGCCACCTTTTGTTCTTATTCTGTGTAATCACTTTAGGAAATAACTGTGTGTAAAGTGCTTCATCCCTCAGGGACCACTCTGACTCAGAGCTCTAAACACAGGAACACCTTCCTAATGAGTTGTACTTTCAGTCTGCAAAGTCGCCTTTTTTAAAGCTTTAAAACCTTTTAATCTGTCCCCAACTTGTCATACGCACCTGCATTGAATTTAATGCACAATTAAATTAAATTATACTCTCAGATGGCTCAAATGTAATAATGTAAAGCAATGAGTTTATCCACATGTCACTTAAATGAACATTTTCATAAACACCGACACACAAACTGCTGTGTCCTCTCCGATGTGTCTGTGTGCATGCTTGTCAAGTTGTACCCTAGACATGTGACCGACTCGAGGATTAGAGATTTAGGATCAGACAGATCAGTCACAAATGTCATATTACATCCTCATCTGTCCTCAGCGGGCAGAAAGCTGTGTGACGTTTGGTCACCACTCTGAACACAAACTCTTGCTTGCATTCACACAGACTTTTATTTACTGTTAAACGTGGAAGTTATGAAACACGATTTAACTTGATTTACAAGTCTGATTCAGTATTTACATCATGACTCAACAGTTACATCAATGACACTTTCATACAGTGTTGCTTGGCTTGCATGGCAACAATAGATCCAGTAATTGAAGACATTTGTCAACAGTCCCATGACCCAGATAACTGAACAACTATAAAAGCTTGAACTGCCACAGGAAATAAAATAATTTACCAAACAAAAAGGCGATGCATATACGTTGTACATAGTTGTACTGCTTTTGACAGAGGACTTGTGCTAAGCCCTCATGTTCTGTTAGAACAAAATCACATGACCGGCAAACCAAGAAAACCAAAAGCTCAGTGAGTTAATGATGGTAGGAGCAGTTTGTCAAACCATATCAGTTATGGTACAGGACTGCTTTCTTAAGATACCCATATGACTACAACCACTTCCTCATTTCACTTCAACACTGCTCTCAGATGCTGTAACTAGTGGTGTAGCTCTCTGATTTAATTGTCAACACTGAGCTGTTTATAACCCACTTTCACTCGGGCTTTTAACAGTCTATTTTAACCAGAAATTGAATTTTTATCTATTTTCTGAAGATGTAGAACAGGAAAATGTCTGTATGTTGAGTTGTGATCAGTTTAGAAAAAGAAAAAATACATAAGTTTGATAATTTAATCTTTTCTACTATGTGTCTTATTCAAATTTAAATGGCCAAACTATTTATATTTGCACTTTAGGGTACTTGGCAGTTGCTTTTGTCCATAGAGCTGATGTATCGGTTAGAGGATGTTACTGGCCTATAACAGATGCTGGAGATAATTTATAATTATTGCATTCCCAGTGAGGTGTTAAGTGTACTGATATCTAAACTTTGAAATATCCTATTTACATAACATTTTAAACCATAACCAATAATAACTAAAGCAGTTTTTTTTTCTGTATTAATCCAGGATGAGAAGTTAACAGTAACACAGGCTGCTCCAGTGAGTGGGAACCCCTCTTTTCTCCGCTTCCACTACCAGCTGAGTGAGCGCCGCGCCGCCTTCTGGGATACGGCTCTATCAGAAGACAGCCTCTTCCTAGAGATCGCTGCTGGGCCGCTGGCTGAGGGGAGCAAGGAGGGGTAAGAATGTGTTGAGATCCTTTACTTGAAACACATAAAGGCTCTCTACAGGACACCTTCTTAAATGAATACTCTGGTTTGAGATTAAATTCTCACCCTCTGCAGGTTTGAAAAGTAGCTCTTGTTTCGCCGAGACATTGCTAAATATGCTCCCTCCAGGTAGCGATGAGGAGGTGAAGTAAATGTCGGAATCCATAGTAACCGCCATAATTCTCACTACAACTGATGCCACACTTAAATGGGATTTTTATTCGGAGTATTTGATGTTATTAAATTCTCTCATTTCGCTTTGGCTTTAATGCACGTGTCACAGAAATAAATTGTGGCTTAGGTTGAGAAACTGTTTCACACTGCAGCGTTCATGTTTTAGGGCTTTCAGTGTGTGCCCTAAATTAAAACGGGTAATAATAAGTTTCTGTTTCATTGCCCTTCTTTGTGTTTTGCTGTAATCGATGCCTGGACAGAGTAACCTTGCCTGCTGAGGGCACAGTGCCAGTCGCTTTTGAGCAGCTAGCTTTGCAGCTGCCACTGCATTATTATGTAAAGTTGCAGCGCTTATGTAAAAAGAAAAAAAAAAAAATCTTTATGTGCGTCATCACCTCTCCCCTCGTTCACTGTCTCTGTCTCTCTCTGTTCATGTCATCCTCAGGCTAACTGCTCTGCTCGAGTTTGCGGAAGAGAAGCTCAAAGTTAACTACGTGTTCCTGTGGTTCCATAAAAACAGAGAGGATCGAAGTAAGTGCTCCTGTTATTTTTAAGTACCCTTTTTGCTTCTTGCAACCTGTTTTTATATTGATTTGAACACGAGGCTTTGACTGAGTCGATAGTAAAGATTTTTTTTATTCTTGATGTGGTGTGTGTACATGACTGGATTAACTTGTTCTGGATGCCCGGGGCAAAAAAAAAAAAAGGCTCTCTCGAAAGTTCAGAAACACAGCAATACGTTCAGGCCTCACTACTTAATTTGCATCTTGTTGTTTGTGCGTACTCCGATATAGAAAAACGTTTGTGGTTTCAGGGTGATTGGTGCCGGAAATGTTTCTTGTCTAACCGTTTATCCAACTGCAGAGAGGGTTGCCAGATGCAGTCAGTAAGCACAGGTTCTGTAATGGGTTCTGTTCAGGCAGTTATACCTTTTTTAATTTGACTACACTATGGAAACTGCATGCAGTTCAGTGCTGCCAGTTGTTGTTATAGCATCCTTTTTTAACTTTTAGAAGGTTTATCTATATTTTCCATGACCAAAGTACAGAAAACTGAATATTTGAGCAATCATGACATGCAAGACTCCTGACGTCCATGCTGCTCGTATGTGTTTCAGAACAAAAATGATGTGGATGTAGCCTGAGACTTGACATGACATCACCTCTGACCGTCTTCTTGTTTTCTCCCCAGTGTCCATCATCAAGACGTTCCACTACATGGGCTTTGAGATGGTGAAGCCAGGTAACCCCATGGTACCGGCCCGGCCCGATCTGGCCTTCATGGTTTACTCTCTGGACAACAGCAGCTCAGACGAGGAGTGACTGTCACACATCTCCTGACACTCTCTCACCCACCCTTACTCCCCTCCTTCCCCTCCCCTCCCTCCCCCCCCTCCCATGCCTTCTACCCATCTTCTTCCTCAAGAAATCAACTCTAGCTCTGACACAGACCCTTCCTCCCCCTCTGAAATCCTTCATCGCTGACTAGGAGGTGTCACTTTTTTTATGGACTTGTGATTTAAGGGGAGCGGTAGGATTTCCATGTGATGCAGACTCCCCCGCCTCCCCCCCTTTCCCTTCCCAGAGGATAACTACAGGGAGCGGCATAGCTTGAAATAATACATCACATGCATCGTGGGATTTAAAAAAAAAAGATATTGTCTACTTAGTAGTTCCTCTGTTGGCCACATTGTTTGTGCTGCCATCAACAAGACAAACAACTGTTGACATTCAGGAGAAGGTGGTGTTTTACATTAAAATTCAGCATATCTCTCCTCTGACAGCTTCAACCTTTTGCAAGGAAAGAGACCTTGGTCTGTCTCCATGTGCTGTATACCATGCAAGCGGTGTTTTGTAGCTCTAAAGAATGAAGAGGGAATTATGGGTTTGGTATGGTCAATAAAATGTTGATTTGCTTTTTGATTTTAGATGGGGATAAAAGCCTGATGTGTTGCTTTTAACATTAAAGCACATGTAAACATTTCTTTACACTTCTTCCTGATATATGTTAAGGCATCATTCCAGCACATCACACGTTTGTTTTTTGTCGCTCTTATCCACCCAAAACAATCACCTCACAAATGTGGAAACCCTGTTGGTCTGTGCGGACGTGTCAAGGTTAAGAAGCAGCCTGTATGTTGAAAGTCACAACAGCGTGGCTGCCGGCTCAATGAGACACGCACCTCCCCTCCACCTTCGCTCTGCAGTAATCAGCCTGTCAGGCTGACGGTGTGAGTTATTGATGAGCTGGAGAGGACGGCGGCCTCACTGTTGTTTCACTTTGCACGTCACACAGAGAGAAACACTTAAAGTTGTTTTTGTTTTTTTTCAGAGATCATAAGCTGAATAATTGTTGTGAGATGGTTTTTAAAGAAACTCCCCTCCACTGTTACTTTGCATTAAAATATACACATGATTAAATCTAGTGAAGCTTTTGCCCCAGTTTGTGCCTCTCATGTACTGGTGTTAAATTCAAGTCAAGCTAAGTGTTTGTTAGAAATAAAGAACTGGCGATTGTAATGGAAACAAAAGTTTAAATTCTGGCTTCTGTCGTTCAGGAGATCAGATCAGGAAAAAGAAGTGCAAATTGGAAACATTCAGCAGCGAACAGAGTATTTTTCCATCCAGATGGTTCTTGAAATGTTTTCAAACCAGTGCTGAGTTTTGTTAAACCTGTGACTTGAATAATGGCGATGCACGAGAGGTAGAAACTGTGACCGGCGAAGCTTCGTTCAGCCCTGTAGAGTCATCAGTATCACTATTCCCAAACCAGTTGAAAGCTCGATGAAAACGAGGCTTTTTGTGCCTAAAGAGGAGAGTGCAATGTTAATATTTTTTACTCGCGAGTCTTATTGAGGAATGTGCCCGTTTCAGATTCAGACCCATGATATGTAAGATGATCTCATTGTTGGGACACAGCAGGAGCACTTCGGGTGATTATGCAATTAGAGTAAAAACACAGGAGGAATCCTGTGCACGTTTTTTTTTTTTTTTTTTT
>CAEMYA010000045.1:2436314-2447206 GCA_903131615.1 Diplodus sargus | reverse complement strand
TTTTTTTTTTTAAATCAGTTTTGCGGTTCTTAGTACTTTGAACAAAAAAACGCCAAAGAATCCATTCTGTCTGTAACCATGCTGTTGATTCAAATCACCTTGCTTTTCCAAATTTAAACCTGGTATGTAAAGCAATATTAACCTACATTCCCCATGCCAGCCATACTACCTGTAACACCTCAGAGAGACCTGATAGTAGTCTGTTCCATGTTGGTGTTGGGATTGGGTGGGCGCCTTTTTTCTTCTGCATGTGTTCAGATCATATGAGTCTTCGTTGCTACTGATTGAGCCCTGACTATAAGCTGTTAGGAAATGTCAATATATGAATTTTCTCAGAGGTATATTTTTATGTATGTATATTTCTCAAATGTTTACTGTGATAGTTTAGGGATTTATTTTTTGTTCTCGGTGACTAGTTAGCAAGCATTCGATGACAATCCACACTTGTATACTCTGGAAATTTCTGTCTTCGGGAAAAACAATAAAATTTGTTATCTAAATGGGTGTTATATGCGTTTTTCCTTCTTATTGGTTTTGGTTTAAGGGTGTGTATGAATGTGTGGCTGTCGCATGTTTTCTTGCCACGGGGCTCAATTAAACCCAACCCCAAAAGTTAGTTTGGTGTTTAACAAGCAACTGTCGGTGTTGAACTACAGAAAACACGCAGAGAGAACAACACAGGAAGAAGCTACAGCTAACAACGTGGGAGCCAAATTAGGGTTGATAAAACGTGAGAAAAAGTCGAAAGTAGAACAGTGATGAAGAGGCTGAATTGAGGAAATGAAAGCGTGTCTTGCGTTGAGGAACAGTAGTTGTAGGAAGCTGTTTCAGCCGACTGCTGACTCAGGCGATAATCTCCAACCAGCTCAGCTCGCAGCACATTACAGCTCACCGCTGGCTTCTTGCCAGAGACTGCAACCTCCCAAGTCAGTTGATCTATGAGATCTATTTTCAGTGACCGGGCCAGGACAGACTCAGCCGTGCTATATCGGCCTCCCTAATACAGCAGCAACCCGCTTCAAAAACTTTGTTGTGTCCTCCTGAAGGAGAGAAGCCATTCAGTCTCTGGCCAGAGCTTTAAGCTGCAGTACAGAGGCTCAGAGGAGCCAAAACAAACACAGCTGAATGAAATATTTATCAAAACACAACATTACAGAAAACACATTAAAGAGTTTTTGTTTATAAATAAACGAAAGTTATGTACATTATTTTCATTTTTTCTAACCAAATCATATTATTTTCATACAGACATGTGACTCAAGTCATTTGTTTGAATCTTGGGCATTTCAAGTCACTTTTTCCCCTCCAACATCCTGCAGTCTCGCCTGCAGTATTCGGTCTTTGTAAAGAGAAAAGACAAGGTATCAGTGCCTGTGTAATAATGATATTATTGGCCGATTTATATGCCCTCTAAAAAAGTCTGAAAATGCATTGAATTTGTATTATACTCATCAATATTCTTATAAATTAAAACAAAAAATCTAATAACTTTATAAAAGCTCAACGGAAAGATATTCCTTTCCCACAAATTTTGCACAATGAGATACTGACAGCAAGACAAAAACAACCTAAAAACTGAACTGAAAACGACAGAGACGAATCGTTCCAGTCATCATGTCTCAAGTCATCTCTTTCATGGCAACTCATTAAAACACTGACTTGAGTCACGTGTGTTGTACAGATTCCCATCCAAAATTTTGCCAAACTTTCAAATAATATCTTAAATTGTTAACACTGATGATTACTGATTAAATTTGCTGGTTACCATGACAACTGTGGCTCTGCAGCATAATGAGAAACCAGTGACAGGACCGTGTATCACCAGCTTACATGTGTAGAACACAAAACAAACCAGGGACCCACTTCATACAAACATTGCCCCATAGAGCTACAAGTGGTAAAAAAACAAACATGTATTGTTTCTTCCAAAATGTTGTTTTTACTTCTTGTGCATCCTGTTGTTTTGCTCTCCTGGGCCACCGCGTCTCTAACCCTGAGTGCAGCTATCTATTTGGGGCGTTGTCATTCCAATAAAACAAGACAAACAGCTCGAAAGCATTTGGATTTCACACATCATGACAGTCTGGAAAGTCCCTGTGTTGGTGTTGATATTTGAACACTAGGGGCGCTACAAACAGTCTCCACCTGTAAAATGTGTCTCTGGGCCCCAGAAGATGAATTCCTCTTTCTATCTGAAGGGCCCCCCTGCTGCTTCAGGCCTTATATAACTGCTTCTGCTTACATCATGTCATCATGACAGAACGGTGCATTGAAAATCTGAAGTCAGAGGTTCAAGCTGTGTCACTAATCCCCTGGACGATAAGACAAGAGGTGGATAGTCCCATCCTGACCTTAATCTTACGTTGATTTTATATAAAGTCACCTCAGCCTGAGGCTGATAAGCGGTTACCACGTCAGCTGCACTCACGGCAGGCCGTTTTCCCAGAATCTGCCTATGTTCATCCTCGCATCTCAGTTTCCAGTATCCATTTAGCCGAGTTAAAAGCGAAAAGTCAACCGCAAATCCTCTCTAACGAGACTTACACCGCTGCAGACTGCGCCGAGGCCTGGAGAGCAGATCATATGTAATGTTGGAGTCGTGTTAGTGGCCACATGCAAGTCAGACTCTTTGGTTTCTACCCACTTCTGACGAAAATATCTAACTCTTCAGCCAGCCACTTCTCTGTAGGTTCATCTGTGCCCGTTTCACAGTCACTTCACACATAGCAGTAAAACTACTGATTAAAACTACTTCAAATGAATGTCATCGATACATAATGTTTAGAAACCACACTGACAGTATCGGCAAATCTTTCCTCTCGACCATCTCTCTAAACTTCCTTTTTTTACAAGGTCTGGAAACCACCGAGCATCTCCACTTAAACAGAGTTACGCATATATTATTGTGCAATCTAGGCCTATTTCATAACTGTTTTAAAGTATGCATTACACAATTCATGCAGAATACATCGCGACCATCTGCTCTGCCCTGCAACAGACTGAGCACACACATTCTGCTATAATCCCATATTGATTTCAACTCTAAATCCACATAATTCATGAAAGTAGCAGAAGGGATGCACAACAGCTATTAAACATTCAAAGTGGGACGAAAACAAAAAGAGCAGATTCTCTTTCACTACTCGTTAGTTCAGTTCAGCCGCTTCTCGACTGACAGGTAATAAATAATTCTTGTTTTGACCATAAATGTGTTGAGCTTTTTTTTCTTCTTTTTTAGCAAAACACTGCAACTTTAAACATGTGAAAGATGGTTAATGTGAAACAGATATAAATCACTTAAGAAGACAAAAAGTCACAAGTCAATAATTCATCAGCTGGATTTATTTTAAGAAACAACACAAAATGCAAACATACCTGAAGACTCAGTTTTTACAGTCACACTCACAAGCTTCCACTCGTTCTCACACACAAAACTCAAAAAAAGGCGCGGGTCAGCGCCACTACTTGTCTTTCTCTTTCTGCTCCTTCTCTTTCTTGTCTTTCTCGGCTTTGGCCTCTTCCGCCTCGTGCTTCTTGATCAGCTCCTCGACCTCCTTCAGCTTCAGCACTTTGATGCAGGTCTTGCCGTTCTCGCGGGTCAGTGTGGCGATCTCGACTGAAACAACAGAGAAAGGCGCAGACAGTGAGGAACCAGCTGCTGGAAGAGAACATATGCGAGTGACTCTAATTTATGTGACATCTAAGAGAAAGCTCAAAAGTTTCCCAGTGATGCATGTGGGAACAAGGAGGCGTAGTTGCCACCTGACCAGTCACGAAACCGGTTGACCAGGTGTAATATAATAACCTACTGTGTATGCCGATTGTATACGCTACACAATCGACGTAAGCAAATAGAACCACACTGAAAGCACAAAGGTGGCCTTTATTTTGTGTGGTGTAGAGCTGCTGTTGTTAAAAACAGGAACCTCTAAGCAGTTAAGTACAGTGTCATGAACACTGTAAACCACACTAATGGATGATGACTACCTCCAATAATACCTGTATTTGTTTACAGTAGTTACATTAACACCTCCCTTTTGATTGGTTAGGTTTGACTGATGCTGAGACAGTACATGAGCACCTTTAACAAGGTCATTAATTCTTTTCAGATTTTTCCTTTGGCTCCATGGGGGCAGCAGAGCAGGCTGCAAAACACAACACTTACATATTTGTTCTTTACAATGTTGTTGAACATGTTAGCAATCCACACATTCAGCAGCAAAGGAACAACGTTAAGTATTTGCAGTCATGTTCCCGCCAACCTGGTTAAGTCAGATATTTGCTCCCCTTTTAGCTCCGAGGTGGGTCTCCACCATCTCCTGAGGTAAATATCTTCCATTTTAGCCGCCAACTTCATTATGTTCACCAAATAGTTTTTGGGGAATGCATGGCTCTAACAGTTTTATTGTCATTTTTGCCCTCAGCACAGTTTTGAAAATGATAGGTCCAATCCTTTAAAATACTTAATATCTGTACTTCTCCCCACCCAACTACTAAAATCTGCACCTTTCTCTGCAGACAGCTTGCTGACGTCCATGGTTTTATTGAGAACTTTTACGGCAAGGGCGAGGGCCGTGGAAAGTGTCATCTCTCCCTCCTTGAAGTCCTGCTTCAGCATGGAGACAGCTGCCTACAAGCGAGAGGGAGCAAACAAACACAAAGAGAGACAAAGTAAAACGTCGCACTCAAGTGCCAAAATGCCATCCATCAGAAGTACTTTCAAAACCTGTTTATTGTCTCCGGTCACATGTTCACCAGCTGCTACATCTGACTGCTTCGTGTGTGTGCACAACAGTAACACAGTCAGAGTCAGGTGTGTGTTTCCGCACTGGAGACATGCAAACTAATAGTGCTCTGGGTACAGTGAGGCCAAAAGTGTTCATACAATGCTCTGAGGCGACTCGGTTACCAACAAAGCTTTGTGTGCAGCCCTGCGGAGACCCATTAGGATTCACAAAGCCACCGTGAATCAAGACTTACACGATTAGCTGCCCCAAGAGTCAGCACAAAGTAGGCCACAGCATGTCTGTCTATTGTGAGCACCGTCCAGTCCTTTTCATGGCCACTGTGTTTTGAAACTGTGTGCAGCTGTGCCCTCCAGTGTCAGTGTGGGAAATAGCAGCTTTATAATTTCCTCACTTTTGTGTTAAACGCTTCGGCCAGATAAAAATATTCAGATTCCACACACTTAATTAGTGTATTACAACAATACTTGTTATACGCTGGGAGGCACTTTCAGGCACTCCTGTGAGTCTTACAGCGCTGTTGTTTCCGATGCAGGTGGCCTTCCAGCCTCCGTAGTTTCCGCTGGGGTCGCTCTGGTAGAGCTGGAAGCCGTAGTGTTTATCCCAGCCCATGTAGAGCAGCGAGACTCCAAAGGGACGCTTTCCTGTGAGGAGAGACACACACACTGCGCTGAAAAGTCTGTGCTGTTCTTTTCTGTGATTTTTTTTTTTAATCACAGAAAAGTTCTGAGGGACTGTACATTTTTATTTTAATACGACAATAGTTTCATATTGCGGTGCTGTTTCGTACCTCCAAACTGGGTGTAGGCCTGTTTGATGTCACACAGAGCTGTGACCAGCTGCTCACAGGGGATTGGCTCCTGGTACTGCAGCAGGTACCTGCAACAGCAATGCAGATCACCACATTCATATCAATGGTTTCTCCCACTTAAACCATTTGGCTGAGGCAGCAATGAAGACTGTGTTCCTGACGGAAGTTTACCTCTGTGCTATAAGTCTCAGTTCATTGGTCAGCACGTTGGCATCCGATGTGATTCCTGCCACGCTGCACGCCATGTCTCTGCAAGGAAATGGAAAGATGGAGGATCATCGCAAAAACACTGATTTTCCTTCTCTGTATATTTCATAATTTATGAGTCACAGGCTGTTAGGAACATACGCCGCGATTGTTGAATTTCGTTTTTCATAAAATGAATGAATGCCCTTTTGAAGTTGCGGACCAATGCCACTGAAGTACTCTAACAGGCAGAGGCAGAAGGAACTCACTCGTTCAGTTTGTAGATTTTCTCTGAGAAAAACACCTCATCCAGCAGCTTGTGAATGTTCCTCCTCTCAGCAGCCAGCAGCACGCCATCGTTGGCTAAAATTCCCAAGCAGGTGCCCGCGTGGCCGATGGCTTCCATGGCATACTCGACCTGATACAGGCGCCCTGCGAATGAATGACACACAGCGCTGCCAAGATGAAGACGCAGACCCAAAGCAATGAAAGACAAGACATTTAAAAATAACAAACACAAGCTTCTTGCTCCTGGCTTGAACATGTAGAAGTTTGATTTACAGTTGAAAAATTATTCAAAAAAGAGTTGACATAAAAAGCAACTGGAAGTAACATAAAAATCATCTTACCCTCTGGTGAGAAGATGGTCGTTCGTGAATCATATCGACGAGACTGAAAAGGAAGCAGAAAGCAGTTGAAATCTAAATTGGACACAAGTTGTCCACAAGGTTTTCCTTCATGCAGCATGAACATGCAATATTCCTAATCTAACGGAAAAATAATAACTGAGACATTGTTTATCAATCACAAGGCCCAGACACAGAGCCGTCTACGGGGAGAACACATTTATGGCTTCATCTCAAAGTGAGCATCTTGCTGACTAACTGGAGATGGTGTGTTTTCGGATTGTGGGAAATAAGACGGAGAAGGAAGCTAAGCAGCACATCATCGATATTACTTTTATGCTAGCAATTGAGTTCACTCACCATTTCTGGAGACTGCAGTCAAACCCTGCCATCGAGGAAAACAAATAACAAGTTAATCTTTACTGAAGCAGTTGGTAAAGTGTATCTGAGCTAATCAGCTAGCGTCGCGTATAGAAACATGAACTCAATAGCTGAGGATTTGCTTCGTCATCTACAGCTTGTGTCAATGAAAGTGAAAGAGACATAATCGCTTACGTCTTTCGTGTCAAACAGCTAGCAAGCTAAAGGTTGGTATTAAACTCGTCGAGTAGCTCGGGTTGTTTAGGTTTACGCTAGCTAACGTTACTCACAGGTTTTTAGTTAAACTGTTACCCGGTGAACTGCTAACACAAATGGAGATGAATCAACAAAATTTTAGCCACCGCTGCGCTGGAAGCTTTCACGCTTAGCTAGTGAAATACTCTTAATTGTAAATATTTTACACATAAACCAAGACAAAAGACATAGGTTTATCTAAAACAGAACTACAATCCTAATTCGTAAAACATGAAATTGCTTACCGTTTACAGAGCTTGTTGTGGCGCGCGCGTTGATGACTTCACCAAAAGGGGAGGCGATGACGACATTTAGGCGCGCCCGTATTATTTTGTATTCATTTATTTTTTTTCTCACTGATATTACCTTTTCCTGTCACCTATAAAGAATTAAAAAAACAAACAAACCTGGTCATAACCATTTACATTCTGTATTCCAAATAATACAAGAAACAGGCTAACGTTAGATATAAATATATAAATAATGTAATAATGTATAAATCTCTATGTAATCCTACATATGGGCTAGCCTACCTCACAGATGTTTTTTGTTCCAGTCTTTACTGATATAGAAATCTGCTACACTCACATACTCTTTAACAAATTTAATTTTCCTGTGAAATTCAGGCCAGATTTAGTCGTTTTCATCATCTATTCACAATCTCGAGCTCTGTTAAAGTCACTTATATTTTTGACGTAATCCCCCCCTGGATAATTTAACTGCACATATTATATGACTATTTTCAATTGAATTACCCCTCTTTTTTTAAATATGCCTGACAATGGTATTTTGCTTCAGGACTTTACATTTTTGCTAAACAATACACAATCTTTACAATTTTATTGGCTGATCTGCATTTTTTTTGGCCTGCATATCAAATGAATGTAAATGGGATGTACAAGTCACAACTTGAGTCATTGTGGTTCAAATACGTATAATAAGTTCTGATTCTAAGACTTAAGTGTGCACTTTGTTGCTTAACTTCCTTCTTCTTTATTATGAAATATGAAGAAAGAAAATCTGAATTTATTTGACTTCTTCTTTCTGTGGCCACTCAGATAGAAGTCGCTTTCAAACTTAAATACATCATGAGTTTCAGCCTGTAATAACAGGTTGAAAATTGTAGAATAACATTTTAGAACAGTTTTGAAAATTATGTCCACAGCCCATATGTGCAGTGAAACAGCTTTTTCTTCTTTTAACTATCACTCATATTCATACTCACTTTAAGAGATTCTGCCCTAATGGATTTTGTCCCCGATCTCTTTAATTGGAAGTGTGTTAAGAAGGGATCATGCAATAGCCAATATGAACAGGGCTGGAGGAATGATTACAGCAAGCAAGACCTATTTCAATCTTCTTATGGTTTTAAGATGGCCTTGAAAAAGTGTGAACCTATTCTATAGGTATCAAATTACTTCAAATACATACAAAGACAATTTACAAACCTGAAGTATATCAAAAATAATTCGCAAAGTAAGAGGAATAATAAAGACAGTGATTCATACTTTCATTATAAGCAGTTTAAGCAGTGGGAGGGCTGGCTGTGCCTTTGTGCAATGAATCATTTTCACCACCAGGGGGCCCCCTCGCATTGAGTATGTAGTAAAGATTAGGCCCATTGACATTAGAGTTTAACTTGGATTTATTGCACCTGGTCTGGAAATAGTTATCTAGTCATAAAAATGGCCAGTCAAAAATTAGCTTCAGCGTAGAAGTCCTCAAAGCTGTTAAACATTTGGGATCTATGGCTGCTGCGGTAAATCAGCTCTTTGGAGTTTCTCTTTGTGGCGCTGTGCTGTAGCCAACCCTGACCTCTGACCTCTGACATCTGTGGTTGAGCTGTGTGGCTGTGTGTCTGTGTATGTCCGTATGTGGTCGCTTTTCAATCATTATTCAGTCTCTATGTTTGGATTTTCTCCCTCTGGATTTTCAGACTTATTCATATTCTTATTAAAATGCAATCGCTGCTGTGACAAATGTGAAAGACGTACCAGAGAGAGATCATCCTGACTCAGTGTTTTATGAAATGGCTGTAGGTTCAAACCAGTGTGTGGTGGGATTCATGTTTGGGATGATTAATGAGTTGCTACTGAAACTGAAGGGGTGTTTTCCAAAGCTTATTTGCTCATTTTTATTCATCCTCAACCAAACACACAGCAGGAATAATGACACACAAACAGTCATCTCTGTTGTCAAGCAAAGTCAGCCTTCAAATCCTGTTTGGGCCTGAAAACACATTTCTTTCTTCATCCGAAATCACATTATAAGAATCAGCCAGTGATTTATACTTTGGTCAGACTGCAATAATGAACTGTTGATCGGTAGAAGAGACCTTTTTGTTTTTTTGTGGGAGGTTTTTCTCTCAGTTACACAGCGTGCACGGCTGCTGCAGCCTGGCAGCTTACCTTGAGATTATCAAAAATAATCACATCCTCACATTGTTCTCGGAGGATTGGCTCGGGAGAGCGCAGAGTTGCAGCTGCAACACCGCAATAAACAAGCCATAACACCACACTGTTTATTTGGAGATTGAGGAGTATACTGTGTTTTGATTTGTTTTGTTGGCCTCAGTCTCCCCTGTCGAGCTGGATATGCCTGAAGACAGTTTATAGCTCCTTCACAGTATTTATCTTTCAAAGGCCTCTGACGCTGGTCTCACGTTCTGCCCGCTGCAGACTGTAATTCTTTAACCTTCGAGCTGAACCGAGAACATTTATTCTACGGCCACTCAGGATTAATCTCTCTTAGCAAGTAGCCACATTGTTTTGACATACAAGGCTCACGGTTGAGTGATGGATGGGAACGATCCAGTCTCCTCCGGCCTCCCAACTGTTTGGTGTCACCAAAGCAGCTTTCGTTTGTGTAATCATTATTTGGCTACCAGTGCTTGCAGGACTGCTTCTGAGGGATTTTTTATTGGACACTATAAAACCCAACACAGCGGTAAAAGGTACCCAGCACCCTGGTGAAATGTGGGAGGCTGGGGTGGCCAGCTACCAATCACGAGGATGGCACAGGTCCATAGATAAACCAAACCTCACCGTCCCGCTGTCAAACTCTCCCTGTAACATTACTTTTGCATGTACTTAACTACCAAACGTATGCAAAGTATGTGGAAGATGAAAAATACCAAAACAACTAATGCAAAAATGTAGGCAGAATACTGTATCTTTACTATATCATTGTAGAAGCTGATGCAGCATTTCCCTGGGAGGCCACGGAGCCACTGAGTGGGAATGTGGAGTGAAACCAAAGTTAAATAGCCAAGATCTTTTAACGAAGAGCATTATTAGGCTCAATTCTGCATCACATTCATTGAGAAAGTAAGTTAAAAAAAACCAAATTGACTTAAGATATAATGCTAATGATTTAAATGATCTTAGCTACGTCGGCTGCAAACCCTTTCAACCAAGGACATTATAGTCAATCGTTTGCATCATTAGCTGAAGCATTTTAGCTATTTCTACAATCGTAGCAAGCTGATGTTAGCCCAGGTAGGCTAGTTCTCAGATGCCATATTTAAATGTTTTTTCTGCTTTTTAATCTTCGAATTAGTGTATTTTAGTCCTTGATAAACACAATCAAGATTCAGGTTAGCAGGATTAAGCCCACACATGAACCAGTGTGATGAGTTGTCGGCTACAAGATGGACAGATCAAATCATAAAGCACATCAGTCAGATCCGAACGTCAGTGTTGCAGAGCGCCTTGTGTGCGAACTTCGGCTTGTTTTTTGTTCAACTAATGAGAGACGTGTGTGAAAAGAAACACGCAGTTCTTTTTGCGCTTGAAGTTGTTTCAGTAAAATTCAGCTGGGATCCTGTTGTTTTTCTACGTTTTCTTGCATTATTATCACTCTATAAAAATGTCAGTGGGGCTCGAAGTTTTCGCCGCTTTCAAAAGATGG